>SNQJ01S0033000.1:54940-93382 GCA_010110895.2 Picea sitchensis
GGGACACAAAAACTAATCACTTCACCATAAAATAAACTAAAGAAGAATGCATATAATTTACCGTGTAAGAGAGAGCGAGATCACTCGTATTAAGATCCTATTTCAATTCGGCGAGATCAGAATCTCCTAGTATTTAATTGTTGTAATTGGATTGGATTGTACAAATATTAAGGTTTTTATAATAAGTTTTTTTCTCACTATTGTTACGCCGAAAGGTGTATACCTATTGACAATGAGCACAATTAATCAGCTTTTAATCTAAAAATCTAATCTGATGGTTAACAATTGAAGATGCTGGCATATTCTTAGTCGTTCTCCCAAATCAATGAATGTGATTTACTCTTCATAACTTCCTTGTATTTCTGAATGCATACGTTACCTTGTTTACTTTTTAACATTTACCTAATCATATTAAGAAATTACTGTAGCACTATATGATTGCCACGTTTAAATGATTAACCTTTCAAATTACCATTTAGACTTCCTCAACTGTCCAGGCGTTTCATTTTCTAGCTGCCTGTGCGTTTCATTTTCTGAGTGCCTGTATTCTTTCTTTCCTCACCTATCTGCGCGTTTCACCACGGATTTCAGCTATCCGCCCTTTCGGCGTTCTCAGCCGCAAGTTAGCGGCTGTGCTAGTTTTATATCTTTATGTTATTATTTCATTTTAGATTAATGTTAATGGAAGTATTCACATCATATTTTGTGGTTTTTTTTAATGATTGTGATTTATGTGTTGTATTGTGAGATATTATTACAGTGATATAAATTCTTTTGGGTGTTTCTAAATTGTGATAGTTTGTGGAGATGTATATATGCAAACAATTACATATTTTCAGACACCATTTTGGATTGGATCTGTTGGAGGTAGAAAATACATGTAAGGTATTGAATTAGTGGAGAGCCTTAACTCTAGAATTTCCATTTATCATCAAGTATCTAACATGAAGAGTAGGTCAGGGCATCAATGTTTTGTGATAATAACATTTTTTTCCCTGATTACCTAATAACTTGTCTCAAGACAAAGTTCATTGCACATGGAATTACATTGGAAATCTTGGTCTAACAACTATCTGGAATCAATCTTGGCTTTCGACAAAAGACCTAGGGTTGGAGAGTGATGAGTAGTAGGCTTGGACAATATTTGTTTGTGAACTTTATAAGGCACATGTACAACTTACTGACAGAGATGATGAGTTGGTATGGATTTATAATATAACTCTGGTGGGACATACTCAACTAAACTGAGTTACAAGGTGTTGATGCCTAAAAAGCACAACATGAGATTCCTTCCTGCAAAAAAGTTGCAATGCATTTATACGTACATATTATTAATACTAAATAGGTGGGACCCTTGTAGAACAATAATAAAAGGAAATGACTCCTCTTGTTAGGATGTCAAAGCTTTGCTTATTATTGCATTACAAGAATAATTACACAACTGGGAACAAAATAAAAACTCTGGTTCTAATTGCAATTTATGGAGGATTGGTTTATGATTTGATTTAAAAAGAAATGTTTATGTCGTTCGACATTCTTTCCCTTGCTACATCTAGACTATAATACTAAGTGCAAATTATACACAAACTTATGTTTGGACAATAAGTCATCATATGGTATGGAATTTCTTGGGAAGATTGTAGATGTTGTGGATTCTTGTGGTGGTTTTGGACCTAACCTATTTGATATTAGAGGTTCGTATAGTTACTTTGCCAAAACATTGGATATATGTGTAAAGTGTTGATGAAAGCTAGCATGCTTCATTATGTTATGGTTGATGAATTTAATAATGGGAGATGGGAAGCGACGTTCATTTATTGCACGTCGTTCTTACCCTACCTCGGGGATGCCACCTTCACTATGTTTTGGTATTTGTTGTGGGCACTCTGGTAAATAGAAACTCCACCATTTTTCGGCCTTGAAGGAGTTGTGTCTTGTGGTTTCTTTAGCTCTACTCTTAGAAGTATGAAACTTTTATCTCTTCATTAATTAAATTGAAACTCTGCTCGAGTTAAAATCATTTTGTTGGCTCTAGGACTTTGCATGCGAAATGTATTTGTTTTCCAAAGTTTATAACATTTTGATTTGGGGTTTTCCTTGTTTTTCCTTTTGGGCATTGGAGCAACTCAACTAGAACTATAGCTTGACTCTGTGTTTGGGTTAGGGTATGAATTATGTTGTGCCTGGAGAAAACGTTGTATTTATACCGTTGATATAAAAATCTGGTGTATTGTTTGCATTCTGGCTGTGCAAAATGTGATGTATTTTCTTTCTTGTTGGAATAAAATTGATCTGAACCTGAATTATTGTTTGACGCTCTTCTCTTGTTGGATTTTTTGGATTGGTTACGTTTGGCACAAGCGTTGGCAATTGAACTGTTGGAAAAGGTTTTTACAACAATTAAATTCGTGTTTTCTTGAATTCTATGACTAATTTCTAAAGTGTTCTCCTTTTCTGTAAAAGAAAAGGGAAATGAAGGGTTCTTATATTACCCTAGCTAGGACCAGACCTTCGAAAATTTGTATGTGGTAAATGTTGTCGCCTCAAAGGTTTGCCAAGAAAATTTTTGAAGGAATTATTATCATCGTTCTTATGGGTGCACTGTAAATCTCACACCTACTCTATTTCGTTTCAGGCCTTGTTTCCCATTGAATTAGAACATGTAAATAAATTGAAGTCTTGTTTATTATAATCATAACATTGATTCGAAAACTCAAAAACGTGGGCTCGCTGTGTTATTTATCCAACAGGAATTCAGTTGACTTCTAAAGTTGATATGAGTTGTTGATTATTAAACCCAACACTGGGGTTTTTGAACCACTTTGGTTTCACTGCCAATGATTTGAGATTATAGCAAAATTTTTGATACACCGTCGAAAGGTCCTTGCGATTCCTTTTAGTATTTCATGCCGATTTAAGATTTTTTAGTTATGATTATTGTCAAGCCAAAATTCTTGGTTATTGGTATCCTATAGATCACTTTACCATTATAAAAGAACATCTATGGTTTTGGGGAAAAAGAAAAGGAAGACTATGAAAGTTGACAGTTTTGGAATTTTCCTCAAATTTGATATTAAATTGTTTGAAGGTTGTAGTTAATGGATGTTGTATGATGAAGTGTTATAAAAGAAATGGTTGTGTCTCGAATGAGTTTTGGTTAAGGGGATTCTTGCTATTCAAATTAGCTTAGTGAATAAGGGTAAACTAGTTCCAACAAAGAATATTATATGAAATATAGAACTAATGAATGATATTTTATTTAATGGAACATTGACCATCTTAATCTCGTCCATTATATCACTTTTTCGCTCATTATATGCCCATCATTCTCCCAATAACATTTAATTCACTTCCCTGTTCTGTTATTATAAATTCATTCAAAGTATTTGAATGATGATTTGGGCAAGTATCTAGCATGGAGAGTAGGTCAGGGCATCAAAGTTTTGTGACAACAACGTTTTTCTCCCCGATTACCTAATAGCACATCTCCAAGAGGAAGGTCATTGCACATTGAATCACATTGGAAATATTGGTCTAACTATCTGGAATCAGTCTTGGCTTTCGACATAATACCTAGGGTTGGAGGGTGATGAGAAGTAGGCTTGGACATTATTTGTTTGTGAACTTTAGAAGGAACATGTCCGGATTACTGACAGAGATGATGAGCTTGTATGGATTTATAAAAACTATGGTGGGGAATACTTGGCTAAATTGGATTACGAGGTACTGATTAACAATCAGGAGTTCGAAGTCAAATGATGGTACTCAAATATTTAGGGTATCCATGGACCCTTGAAGAGACAAATTTTCTTCTAGATGGTTCTACAAGGGCATGTACTTATGTGGGATCGCCTACAAACCCAAGGGAAGAAAATTCCAAGTATGTGCTATCTTTGTAAGAATGTTGATGAAACAAATAATCACTTGTTCCTCCTTTTCCCCTACACTAAGTAGGTTTGGATGGAGATCAAACAAGTGTTGGGTTTGTCTCACTTATGGAAAAAGGACATTGATGCCTATTGTTTCAGAGAGTTCTTTTAGATCCCAACTCTCAAGGATATGTGGGTCATGCCCATGTTCATCCCATGGGGTATTTGGTTGGCACAAAATATTGGGATCTTTGAAGGTAAGGCTCCATCCATAGATGATTTTAGGGGCTAAAGTTTTCCAATGGGCTATTTTTCTATGTTTTTTCCCAAAAAAAGATTCACCAATTTCCATTTTTTTCTAAAACCGATTCGCCCAAATTCCATATAATAAAATTATTTTATCTTAAAAATCACCAAAATTTTATAGAAACTATATAAAATCCTTGGAAATTTGAATATTTTTACAAAACTATCGCCAAACATTTTACATTTTTCATATTAAGGACTAGTAAGATTGGCCCATGTTTCTACATTTTAATGTAAATTTATGTCCTTAAAATTATCCCTGGAACTTCCATCTACTATTAAAATTACCAACCAATCATTGGCACTTATGGCCAGCTACACGCCGACCAAGAGACTAGAAAAGGACATGGTTATATGTGATGTATTGATCAACAAACAATTAGTGTGGGGATATTTTGATAGTGATTGTTAGGAAGGCAAGTGCAAAATCGGTTTGGTATTACACTTGTTTGAACAACACTTCTATACATGTAAAGCAAATATTGGGAAACAAACAACCGTGGCGAGCTTCATGCCTTGTTTTCTTTACTCAAGCTTGCAGTGAGACAAGACATGCGATAGTTGCAGGTCTTTGGGGACTCCAAAATTGCTATTGATTGGATGAATAACCAATTGCAAATTTCCAATATGACATTGGAAGACTTGGGGCAAAGATTGAAAATTTTTGCATCTGTCTTCCAATCCTTGACATTTTCTCATATATTTAGAGAGTTAAATACCACTGTTTTTTAATTTTCTATCCAAAAGTGCTTTATCCTTGCGTGAGAACCATATGTTCTTAGAAGAACATGTTAATGGGGAGTTGAGCTCCCAATGTAATAGATTATTTTATGATATGTATCTTTTTTGTAGCACTAATACCATTGTTTTTTAATTTTCTATCCAAAAGTGCTTTATCCTTGCCTGAGAACCATATGTTCTTGGAAGAACATGTTAATGGGGAGTTGAGCTCCTAATGTAATAGATTATTTTATGATATGTATCTTTTTTGTAGCACTACAACTGATGTCTATGGATTTTTGTTGAGTTAATAGATATTTGTACTTAATTTTGATCTTGTTTATATAGGCCGTTGGGGCTAGTTTTACCTCTTTTATGCTATGTTTTCAGCAATATGATGCTATATTTGAGTTGTGCTGTGGCATCTAAGTACTGTAACTTCCTTTTCTATGAAAATGAAGATACATTTATTTTTTCTCGGAAAAAAAAAATTATTACATTGACATATTTTTGTGATATAATTTTGTTTCATATTTATTAGTTTAATTGTTTTCAAATTTTTTTTGTGAAAGAACGTACATGGTATATTGCATTTAGAATATTTATTAGTTTTATTGTTTTCAAAGTTTTTGGAAAGAACGTACATGGTATATTGCATTTAGAATATGTTTGCTTGTATTTATATATAATGCGATAAAGTTTATTTAAATTATGCATATGTGACGTTACTTTGCACTAAATTTATCATTATCATATGTGAGGTTATTGTAAATTTATCATTATCATATGTGAGGTTATTGTACAGATTGTTGTTCTCATTAGTATTTGGATTACCATGAAATGTTTATGTTGGATGTCATGTTAATTACAAAATGAGTTAGATCATTATTGAGGAAATCCTAGATAGGGTTGAGTCACATAACTAAATTCAAAGAAATATACTCACAATAACACAATATGATATTATCAATGAATAATTGGTGTATCTATAACAATGAAGTTCACCTCCCTATATATGATTGCTCAGTGAGCAAGTCATTTTCACTTATGAATGTGGGATAGACCGCTTTACACAAAAAGTGAACAAAATCATAAACTATAACCTAAAGTCATAAGGTGACTTTATTACAAACATAAGCCTTATATCCTAACAATGTTAGTTTGTTGTATATGTTTTGGAATATGGTATCTCCCTTAGGCTCATCTGACGAGTGTAATGAATGTAATGAAGGAATATTTATTTCATAGAAACAATTCCAAGATGTGAATGTTGACCAAGTAAGCATACTCATCCCATAACCAACCAACCATTATCTTAGAAGGAGGTACCATTCCTTGTGGATATCGCAAGTGGTATAAGGATCATGCTATATTGGGGATTATACATTACCACAAGTCAATTCTTTCATTCAATGTGGGTCCTAGGATAATAATATTTTTAAATAAAGAGATTCTTATGTTGTAGAAACAATTCCAAGGTGCACATATGTTGGGCACATTTGACTTATTTTAATGGACATTTTTTAAAAGCATATGAAAATATTACTATGTAACGTTGCAATTTAGTGAAAGTAATGGATAGCTGATAAGGTTTGTTTACATGTATGTCATACATGGGTTAACTTCATGTGGAAGTTTCCTTGTTTTAGTGATGTTATACACATTTTATTATATTAATATGGTTAATGTATGATTATGTTTATTTTTTTATATATGCATTGTCTAATATTTATCATACATCTACTTTTATGTAAATGTTGAATACAAATTTTGGGTGAGATCTCCCTTTGTCTTAAAGGGTTGAATATAGTAGTATCTTTCAATGATATAAAGTACACTTATGTTGGATAACAATGAAGACCCTGGGTCTAACATTTAGCACCAAAAACATTAATAATCACTTACTCTAAGCACTATCATCATTGCCAAGTTAAATGTATATATTTTCAATAGATAAGCCTATGTTAAACCTATGTTAAGCAATAACATTGGCCACCCAACCCAAAACAACACCGTGAACACTTAATAAGCATTGAGTAACTAAATATTGGATAATGAGAGAGAAGGGGGAGATTTGAAAGTCATAGAAATTATCCCAAGATGTTGAACTAACATGATTTATTATCACACCTAGCATATGAACGTTTATTGTCCTATTTATTATTCATTGTTTATTATCACACCCACACAACACATCTCACAAAGGAGGAGAGGGAGGTCAAGAAAACACTCATATTCATTCCACACAAATCAACCACTATGTTAATATGAGAACTGCAAGGTAATCAACTAGAAATGCACGGGCACCCTCGCCCAAGTACTCAAGGAGACATAGTTTGGGGCTGCTCCCACACCCAAGAGTTGCACTAGTTGAGAAAATGGGCTCCTTGGGCACACGAACACGCCAAGAGGCTTTCCCAAGCATGAGACAAAGCATGGGGAGGAAGTGACCAAGAGAAGGGGCACACCAAAGGGGTCAGGGTTTGTCGGCATGAGGAGTGCACCCAAGGTTGGGGTGTGCTGGTCCCAAGGGACACGAAGGTTGATGAGTACATGGGTTTGTTTGGGTGCATTGGGGCCACAAAGGGGTGCATCAGTTCATTTCGACGTGATGGTTCATGAAGGGGCGCGACACACCCAAAGGATGCAATGATTTGTGAAGGTGACGTTTGGAGTCCATTTAAAAGAACAAGGGTGCACAACCAAGAAGGCACAACAAGGAGAGAAAGATCATATTCAAGGTTCTATGGTAGAATTGGAAAAAGAGGGGAAAGCTCCCTCAAGGAGCCAAGTCTCTCCAGATGGGAGGAATTGTGCTTCCTTGAGGTGATTTTGTAGACTGAGTTGGGGCGACCTTCTTTGGCATGGGTTTGGTGATGTCTTGTCGCATTTCTGGACGACTCTCATGTATACAAATAATCTAAGTATACAAGTGAGTTTCACTAGACTAGGAGTGTGACTCGCTTGTAGCCTAGAACGGAGTATGGGTATGCTCTAAGTGAAGAGGTGTAGTATGGAAAAAGTATCATTGGTGTTTCCAAAGGGCCAAGTGAGAACCACTGCAATGCCAAATGCCCTCAAGAGATGAATGATTGCAAGATTCAGATAGGCATCTTGTGGGGACGTGACAAGAAACACTACCTATTATTATTGAATTCTTATACTTGGGACCTTGTTATAACACTTATTAATACATAGTATACACTATTCAATTATATTACTGATATCTATTAAAATTTATTCTAATAACACAATGTTATAGTTGTGATTCAACCATAAATCAATAAAAATAAAATAAAAAAATTACATCATTAAAAACATCATTTATCAAATAAAATTATAAATTTCAACAAAATATGTATCTAAATTGAAAAAATAAAAAAATAAAAAAATAAATGTATAGCTTATTAGCTTACTCATAAATTTTAACAAAATTTCTATCCATTTTTTTTTAATTATTTAAAAAGTAAATGGCCCAACTTGATTATCTAATTCCAATGTAAGTTGTTCCTATTATAAAAAAAAATTCATATGTTGTGATATAAACATATTGTAAATATGGGAGATCCACGAATCTTCTAGTAAAGAAATGCATAAAACATATGCAATTTTTGTTTTCGATGTGATCTGAGCTTATTACAGAATGGAAAGAAATATACATCATGTTGCACAACATTCAATGCTGTGGTGGTTGGTATATACATCATTGGATCACCTTAGTATATACACCAAGATATATCCGATGGCGTATATACCATCTGCAACAACATTGAATGTTGCACAACAAGTTGGTTATTGCTCGCCATTACGAAATAGCTAATAACAAACAATTAGGTGGGATGTTAAGAAGTCAAATCAATCGTTCATGAAGTGATATTAGAGGCTTCATATGACTGTGCTCTTCCAATACCACCACTTATGAATTTTCATTCTCTTCCATAACATTCCTTGGGAGCATACCCATTCGGAATAAGTTAATCACTCAACACCATGGAGAATATTTTGGCTTAATTTTTTCAAGAACTTGTATTAAAGATTTATATCCAAGTATTTATACTTAACTAATATTAATATTAATATCAATCTATTTTTAAGGTCACATGATGCAGCGGGCCATCTTCCCCCTGCCATCAGAGTATGTTCGCAGTGGAATATTTTTTCTCTTCTGTGCGTGATTGGAATCACAACTGCCATTAAGCTTCTTCACTCTACTACATTTTCCTTCCTTTCACTTGATCATGCCACAAACCCTAGGATTGTGATTATGCTCCCATGTATCCACATTTTTTTCATAGTAACACCGCAATAGATGTTACAGAGTCACTCATCTGCTGCATGTTCACATGCTACAACTCATCTTTTGTTGCAAGTCACTGCAACTCACCTTTTGCTGCAACTAACCTTCTATGGTGACAAACCTTTTGTTGCAACTCAACCATCTTGTTGTTGCAACTCGTTTCTTGATGTGACTTGTCTTCTGCTGCAACTTGCCTTCTTGACCCAACTTTCTTTCTATTGCAACTCACCTCTTGCTGCAAATCGCCTCCTATTGCATCTTATCCTCTATTGCAACTCGCCTCCTACTGCAACTTTCCTTCTAATACAACTCACTGCAACTCATATTTAGAGGCAACTCACCTTCTTGACGCAAATCACCTACCAAATCGTTGCTACAATTCATCTTCTACTTCAATTCACTTCACTCACCTTTTGCTGCAACTTGCCTACACCTTCAACTACAACACACATCCTTCTTCTACAACCTGTCTCTCACAACATATCTCTCCTACGATAATACTTTGCTACAACTCAACTCTAACATTAAACTGTTTATCGTTACAGTACGCCTATGGTGTGGAAAGTCCCTTGCTGCAACATATATGTTGTTGTAACACATCTACACTATCACTATAGTACATGTTCGGCCACAACACGGTTCCGATTATCATCCACCTATGCTACACCTATCAGCTTCAAAATGCTTCCTGTTGCAACACACTTTTGTTGCAAAACACTTCCTATTGCAGTAAGCTCATGCTGCAATGCATCTTTTTCTACTATGTGTTTTTGCTGCAACCACAACATTCCTAAAAGATACCTACATAGAGATATCATATGGAACTATCCTCTAAAGGATTTACTCATTCACGCAAGACATTAAATCACACATAATTATGTCAAGAACACAACACACAATATCCTACATGAATTCATTCACACACAGAAAGGGTAAATCTATAAATGCCAACTCTTTTATTCATTCATACATATTATAATGCAATGGCTCAATGGCCATATCTGAGCTTACAATATTCATTTAGTTTCCAGGCCATAGGCCATGGAAACCTCAACCAATTCTCCCTCTCTTGTCTTGCAAGATCTCTCTTCTTGTTCTTTGAAAGCTCTCATAATATCTTTTCTTTCTATTTTTTATTCTTCCTAGTAACTGTTCGCTTTAGTTTCCCAAGGATTCTCACACCCTTTTATCTTCTGGATTCTAATTTTTCCTTTCCTCGATGACTCTTCATATTCCTTTGTGCGTCCTTTCTCTTCAATCCATTAATGCTCTCCTGCCGAGCTGTAACGTCTGCAACTGCTTCTGTAACAGTTGTCCTCTATAGCGTAGCCATCCACACACTCGTCCAATCTATAGTAGTGATCCCAATTGCCCCAATGTTGCAACTCTGCAACAATATTCTAATCTACGCCACTGATGTTACTCCCAATAGTCCAAATGTTGAAACTCTATAACATTCAATCGATCTGTGGAAATAATGTTACTCTCGACATTCCATCTCATTCACATCTCACAACAACCAATAAATGTTGTAATAGCTCTGTCACATCCTCGTAAATTCCTTCGTCATGTCATCCCCAAGATGACCGGGATGCTACTACATTAGCACGACCAAGCCAAACACCAAATTGGTGTTGATACTCAGAGGGGGGTGAATCAGTATCAAGTACAATTTAAAAACCTTTTTCAACTTATACTTAAACCATTCAATTATATCCAATGAGAAATGAACAATAGTTTTTCAACTTCTATACCTAAAACCATTCACTATATCCAATGAAATGAACAATAGAAGAGTTACACCAATACACCACAATACACCAGCACAATATATGAGAAATAATCAATAGTTTTTGTTCAAGGGAAGCAATGAGGTCTCCCAAAGGTAATGTGATCTTACAAATGTAAAGGAGGGATAAACCTCCAAGAGGAAGATAAGCAATCCTCAAATATCAGCAGAGATTTGAACTTCCATCCCGTCCCTTCCTTCCACCCAAGAATATATGCGAGAGATAATAAACTTTTACATTAAATCATCACCACAACCAATCACTGCTAGAACCCGATAATGCTTCCCGAGACTCTTCAATTTTTGCAATTATTCAATTTCAGAGTACTCTAATCCCAACTGTAGATAATATTACTCAATGTATTCTCTGAAACTCCTCCAATTTTCACTTCTTGAATCCTCCCCAAAAAGAGGTTATAGAAAGAATGGTAGACTTTATTCAATTCTGGTCTATTCAGAAGACCCAACTTGTACAGCATGCCTTGCGCTTAATATTTAACATCTGATTCTGAAACTCACACACAAGAAACTAAAGTCCTCCCTCTTTCCAATGGAAGTGGTCCCACTTCATTTGGATTTTGTATGAATAAGTTATGATTGTTTTACCCGGAACACATGTTTATTGACTTGTTTATGGTACAAGTTGATTACAAGTTGTTTGGTATAGGTTGGTGCATGGTTGATGCACTTGTTTATGGTACAAGTTGATTACAAGTTGAGGTACAGGTTGATGCATGGTTCATGTTTATTGGTACATGTTTACATCGGTATATCTCATAGTGATAGTGTGGCAGTGGTTCCATCATTCTATTTCTACTTCAGGGCAGTTGGACGGGGAAAGGACGGGTGGTTATAGCCACCTTCTTGTTGTATATGGAGAACATAGGGGGTTGTAGCCTCCTTCTGGTTGTAGCCAAAGAATAAAGGAGTTGGAGCTTCCTTCAGGTTGTAGCCTGAGAAACAAGGGGTTTGGAGCCTCCTTCCAGTTGCAACTGGAAAACAAAGGAATTTGGTGCTTCCAATGAATGTAATTCTTCAAGACATATAAGAAAAAACATTATGTGGTTTTCTCCCACTTTGGGTTTCCACGTAAAACACTGGTGTATTTTGTATGTGTATGATTGTTCATTTGTTCATTTCTTATTTACTCTGCATTTATTGGATGATAATGCTACATTGATATAACACTTGGATTATATGGTTAAAAAGGATTAAATTTCTCTATTACTGATTCAACCCCCGTCTCAGTAATCCAACAAAATAGTTCACTAGGAAACTTTCAAAAAATCTTACCACCATACCTCCATTCCTATATTGTTTCAATTGGATCTTTCTTGTTAATGAACCTCTTGACCACTCATGATTGATCTTTTCTTGGGAGTTTATGGAATTAAGTGTGAATGAAGAAATATACTTTCTAGAGTTTGAATAGATTCTCCTCTGAGTCAAATTTTCCTTCTTCACTAGCCACTAGATCACATGTGAGTATAGAAACAACTCTGTGTAGGTTGCAACATTATGTAAATTAGTTCTTCAAACCATGTAGTTCATTCTAATATTTTCCAGTTCTTTGGGATCCATGGAATCAATAAGAACCTTTAAAGGAGGTGGAGCTTACTTATACATTTCAAACAATTGTTTGAATTCCTTATCTGCATTTACTCATGTGGTGTAAGATGTGTCCTTAAATGTTATCATCACAATTGAATCTGACTTCAAAGCAGTAACAATTGTTCCTTCCTTGTCCTCTCCTTTCCTTTCCCTTCCCTCACCTCTTTAATACATATTATTTTTACTATTTTCAATTACAAATCCTCATAACACATAGTTACACCAGATTAAAAATAACAAAGTAATCTATAGAGATATGCATGACAAGTTCATGTAAACATTTGAATTATAGTGTATGCTCCAATATTGGAGTTAATCTCTTTATCTTTTAAAAGTGCATGAGTTACAAGATGAAAAATAAATTCAAATGCTGTCCATAGGGTTCAAAACATGAAAATTTAGGGTCACTCTTCCAATGGATTTCTATTTTGGAATCTCGGAATGCAAAGGAGTTATCCTTCATGATTTTAGAAGTAACAAAGGTATTTCAAACTCATGGCATTCAATATACATAAAATAATACTACTTGGATTTGGATTAATCAAAGAGGAAGGGTGTGAAATTCACATGGATGCTCAAATAAGCAAAGGAGATTTATTTGGGAATTAAATCTTGCTATAATATTTTAACTTATGTGACTTTATGAGTCTCGATAAACTCTAAGTGTCTATCTTCAAAATGCTAGTCCAAACACCATTACACACAAAGCAAGAGACACATGGAGAAATAATGAATGAATTTGAATTTTACCCATTATTGGAAGCCTTATGCCCCACCTAACTTCATTTAATACCAGATATCCAAATTCATTAGGATACAAAATTTGAATTTGGACTTCATCAAACCTTAGGATACAAAATTTGAATTTGCTAGTTAATGTGTAAAAAAAATCGCCCTTTTGGATTCTCCTGGTCAAATCGCTCCACATATAAGCCATTCAAAGGTCAATATAGCAAAATCCCCTTTTGAAATAAAGCTACAAGCCAAATTCGAAAGGGAGATAGGCCCTACCTTGGGCTAGATATTTCAAACCTCAAAGGTCTCATGTGCCTCGAGACAAAACCATGTAAATATTGTGGTGACTTTGAGGTATTTGGGGGTTGTAAGATGAGCACCCCTTTATGACGTGAAGTAAAATAATAGATAATTTGTTAAGATCTGAATGATTTATTCGAATCCTCGAAGCGACACACTTCAAATTAATAATGTACACAATGATAGTCCAAACCCTTTTGATTAAGTTTGAACTATTACATAAACTTCAAATTAATAATGTACACAATGATAGTCCAAATCGTTTTGATTAAGTTTGAACCATTACATACATAGGAGGGGTGAAGCATCATTAACTTGGGCTTAGAACACCAAAGGACTTTGCAATCCTAACTTTGAATGGCTTTTGATTATCCCAATTAGTCAATAAGTATTACTCATAGGGTTGAAGGACAAACACTTTATGTCTATATGTGAATAACCTAGTCTTCTTAGCCACAAAGCAAATGCAAAGCTTGGGGCAATGAGGGAGTTCAAAGACTTTTAATGCTTAACTTAAGAAATTCCCTTTGTTACTATGAACCCTGAGTAGGCAAGTAACAACAAGAAGGTAGATTGTCTGGATTTCCATGGTTGAAATACCAATCCTTTGTTGGAATGAAAAATGGCTTTGAAATTCTAAGATTAACCAGGCCAATAACCACTAGGTGACTTTGCAAAAAAATATCTTGTGGGGTTACAATCTCCTCTGCAATTAACTCAGCCACTTTCCTCATTTAGAATACAGAGATCAATTAGCACCCAAATTAGCTCACCCGACTGCAATCAAGTCCTTTTGTGTAACATAGAAGAAATAGGGAAATAGGAATATGGATAAGGGATGGAGAATCTTGTTGAGAAGACAAAGGAAATATTTCATTGGATGTCAAACTTGTGGCATAATTACTGACAATGGCTATCCCTAAAATTATTATACAATATGCTGAAATATTTGTAAAACAGTCATTTTTCGTTTTGACATAAGACATTGATTTTATGATATGAGGATAAATACGATCAAAGGATAAGGTGAGGTTAATAAGCATGGAATTGAATTAAACAAGGTCACATATATATAGTTCCATATGATTTAAATTCTTAAATAAGGAAACCATACCTTGAAGCTTTACGTGTTCTGAAATTGTTTTTATGTAGTCACCTACAATATTTTGATGGAACGGATTTTGAGAATGTCTGTGTTGCTGAAGAATTTGAATATGATACTGATGTTGCATTGTTGCTACATGAAATGCTCATGGCCAATTTGGCATTGATTCAACTTGCACAGTCAACCATTTGTTCATGCATTGACCACAACTTGGACTAAGCTGTTGTGATGGCTTGGAGGAATCTCAACCTCGATTGATAGGTGGATGAGCATTCAGTGTTGTTTTGAAACCATCTCCAAGCAAGGATATAGTCTTGGGATGCATGCAACCATAGATAACTACAAATATGCTACAGAAAGATAACTGTAACCGTTTGCATAAATTTTGGTAATTCTTACTAGATCGTTTTTAAAAACATGTTTTTGTATCCCTTATCATGCATTTTCTAAAAATTTCTCCCAGAATATACTCAATTGATCATATTCTCATCAAAACCCATGTCTCATAATTTTTTAATTCAACCTCATCTACCTGCAAATGGCATGTAAGAATTGTCCCTGTAAATAGTCCGCTACATGAAATCTAACTTCTATAACAATTTATAGGGAAGTTTCGATAAGTATAGAAAGTCTAAAAAAACTGCATAATTGCTCTAAAACGTCTTTATAAGGCAAAGTAAGCTATGAACTTGTGCAATTGTCCTTTGTAAAATTTGTTTGAAAGAAAATTTGATGTTGAGGCACGAATCAAATTCTTAAAATATTGAAATGCTTGAAATTCTATTGTTCCAATTTACCTCTCTATTGTCATGATGATTAGAAGAATATGTGTACCAGGAGCTTGGATTCTTGGGCCAAAACAAGTATGTTGAGGATTGTCTAAAGGAGATTTGAATAGAGTGAAATCTACTTGTGTCTGGAAACATAGAAGGACGTTGATAACTCAATGTTCTCTCTCCCCCACTTTGAGGATGATGCATGTCCTCATGCATCCTTCTGAGATTTTATATTTGAATACTTGTTGTTGGAAGAATGAAAAGGCTATTGAGTTACTACAGGAAATATAATATAGGAAAACAGTTGTTGAAACTAAAGATCTAGAGTTTATTTTAAATCTGAAACTCTTCTTTATTGATCATCAGATGATAAATACTACTAGAACCAAAATAACAACCATGAATACTACTACAAGGAACCAAAAACTATGCTACATGGAAAGATACTACAACAAGAATGACTTCCCCTTTTTATTTGTGAGATGTTAGAAAAGGATACAACTATTAATACCATTAAACCATATAGTCTTCATCAAAACTTGAATCCATGGTACAATTATTATCATGTGAATGGATGTGCTCATGTCGAACATTGAAAGAAATCATTGGATTACCAACCATTAATGTATGGTGTTAACCAATGCGAGATCACTCACCATAGATCTCAACGAGCGTCAAGGTACCCTTAATGCATCATGTTAGGTACAAATGAATGTGGTGGCATCGAGTAACTCGTAGGATCTGATAGTTAGGGGGAATTAATGCATCCCCACTGCTATTGACGAGGAAACCTATCATCGAGGCATACAATTTCTAAGGCATTGCAAATATCTCTTGATCTTGAGCCCAGATAGAGTGTTAAAGTCGATGGGACAAGACCTATTAAAAGTAATACCTTAAGGAATCCCACATCATCTAGTACGAGCATAGAACAAAAATGATTTGAAGAACCATAATACAATATTGAACCAACATGCATAACTTATTGAGAAGTTTTCCTGCCAATTTCCTGTTTTCAAGCAAAACTCATGTCCAGTTGTGCCAGTAAATTGGTTTTCACAACTAGACTTATTTTTATCTTTACTATTTTATTTATTTATTTATTTTTCTACCCTATCCTACTTTGCTTGAAAAATAAAATTTCTTTCAAGTATAGGAATACTTCCAATGGAGCCATGTGCGTAATAGGATTACAAATAAACTCATATTTAGGTTTGAAAGACATGATTAAATAATAGATACCAAAAGATGACAAACCAACTAATTTGATTGACATGATGTCAATAATTGTTGAAGAGTGAAGGAATGTTGTGAACTGATAGGTGTCTAGAACCATAACTCAATTTAGTCATGATGCCCTTGGTTTACTTGTTCATTACCTCCACTTTGTATGTCCTCCTTTTTCATGACATGCAAATATTCTACTATTTGTTAATTGGTCTCATGAACACATATAGTATCCGATGATAGGCATGATAGAAATTCCTCAATCTCAGATTCTAATGTCTCCTCTCAATCAGATGTTTCCCATGGTTGTTTGATCTCTTCTAGATGTTCTTCTTGATGTTGCTCATGGAAATTTTGGCCTTCTATCATGTCTTGGAGTGCAGGTATGTTCCTGAAGCTTGTAAGGAATTTCTCCTCCTGAGATGCAAAGATTTTTCCAATTGTTGATAGGCTTTGAGAGATTTATTTTAGTAACATTCTTCTTTACTCAACAGATTCTTGAACATGCTTGAATTCTTATTGTTGGTTGATAATCCATGTCAGCCAGTTCAATAGATGAGCTATGCTACATTAAATGATTAACCTAGGGATCATAAATTGATGAAGTGCAATGAAAAATATATGTAGGTATTACCTTCCAATCTATCCCTAAATGAATACTATGCAAAAAGGAAAAGTGTTGATTACCTTAGCCGCAAAAACAAAGTTATGTTGAGCTGCAGAAAGAGAAGAGTATTTTTAAATGATAAGGAAACAAATCAAAAGAATGGTTCTAACACTTAAGATCATTATCTATTGATCAATCAAATGTTTTCAATCATCCAATTAATGAAGGGTTTTGTGACTGATGTAAATAGTTTTTAATTCAATTAATGACTTTTGTGTGTTAGTCTCCTTGTGTTTCAAACATAAATATATTACTTGCAGGAAATGAAAGAATAGGAAATAACAATCCACACGATTGAATGATGAAAACAATGCCAATAGAAAGTAAATAGGAAACACACTCCTCCTCAAGGGGGCCTCCTGGCTCGGTGAACATTGTCGAAAGAAACCTATACAACTGAACTCAAAATTAAAACACATGACTCATGAAATTGAACAGTGACCAAAGATTTGTATTAATTCCAACATTAATACAATTACAACAATTTCATATCAAGGAGTGTGTGTGTGTGTGTGTATATATATATATATATATATATCCCTATGAAATTTTTAGTACCCTTATTTATGCAGTCCACGTGAGATCACATAGATCCATTTCTCACGAACCTCAAAGCTGGTTGCAACTATAATTCTGGGAAAATATGGTTTATAGAATCAATCATATATCCCATATCCTTTGTGTTTTGAGAAAACAACCTAAGAAGAACCTAAATGGGCTTGTTTTTCACAAAACCCATGTGGTCGATGTTTGAGATTCTCCTTCATCTTCTCGCAATTGACCCCACAAAATCACTACCTAGAAATTGATGTGGGTTGATAGAAATATTTTATTAAGAGATGGAGCTTCGTGTTTTCAACCTTGGCATGAACTGAATAAGCCAAATTCATATTGAGGGTCCTGGACAAAAAACCTATGTCTTCAATTTCCACATAGGTACGTACTAGTGCTCAAACCGTGGAGGTTGTGTGTTGAAAATAGAAGTGTTTCCATAAGAATTGAATTTTGGCTTGATTTGTCTCTCAAGCTAACCTTAGATTGCAATATTCTCGATCCAGAAGGAAGGTAAGTTAGTCTAGCATATCAGGATCGTAACCTAGGGGGCATATTTTAATTTTGTCCACTGCAACTATCAAAACCAACTTGATTTACAAGAATTTGAAGTTCTTGTAAATACATGTTATTTAACATGATTTAAAACTCATTTAAACATCAAATAATAGGAACACTTATGAAAAGTGACCTTAAGTACCAGAGGGGTCTCCTGATGTGGATTTATAAAGAAATTCAATGATTTAGATTGAAAAAGGACAAGTTTTAATGGCAAAATGAGAATTTAGTTAACACAAAAGAACATAATTGCTAGTCAAAATAAAGAGAATTTGGGCACCCAACAACTACAATATCCATTCCTTAGGTCTTTATAGGTATGAATTCAAATAATTTTTCTTGATTATGATTATAGAATTCCCTCATGTCTTTTTCCACCGTGGTTCAATCATGCATAGCCTCGGTGATGTGACAAGTAGTGTGCCCCACTACTATTTCTATACATGATTCCCTACTTTTGACCTACTTTTACACTTTCTCAAAATTACTTGCAATTACTAGGTTTTCTTCTCCATCACTACATGAACCCATCCACGTACAACACTTTCAAAAAATAGAATTTCTACAAATAAGAATTACATGATCATCACTAAAAGGCACATACAGCAAAGGGTACCCAAAAACCTAATTCATTTCCCAAAATAGTAAGTTTCTAAAAGTACAAACTTTACAAAATACAAAATTAAAAAATTGAAGACACCATGTTGGAAAAGAACTAGGTGGGTACCCAAAACTACAACTAATTTCTAAAAATAATAAGTTTATAAAAATATAAACTTTCCTGGACATTACAGCATTGAAGGTCAAATTACCACATTAAATTGGCATTGGGTCAATTTAACAGGGGGAGATGATATAGTTGTAACTCATATCATTTGTATTAATGTGATGTGCCAATTGTCATTCAATTCTAACTAAATGCAAATTCTAATATTTGGTTTAACAAATTTCATGGGAGGAAGGAAAGTGAAGGAGCCTCCCATTTTGGCTCAACATTCCTTGATTCAATAGCATCCTTTATTTGCCATGGAGTCTGCTAGAGTGTTGAAGGGTCTAAGCACGTAGAAGAACTCCATGGTGTCAAAAATATCGCATGAGCCCTTGGATTCTTAAAATCAATTTGGAGAGATTTGGTTTTGTAAGGAAATCAAGCTTCACACTTGTTGAATGATAATTGAAGAATCTCGAATGACTACAATATTTCAAATTGCCATCAATTTGAGGATGTTCAATCCTTCATATAAGGCTAGGGAATTGGCTTGTTTGTTAGTGGACTCACCAATTTCCCAAGCATAGGTTAATTTACATTTTCCCTTGGGGTTGTAAACCCCCTTCTCCCCCACCCAACCTGCCACCCCAGAATAATTAGCGTATGTTAGGTAATAATTTGAAACTTATAGTAAACTACAAATCCATGTCTTTGTTGAGGATTTTTTACAAACATTTTCCTTGGCTCAAGCATTTCTACAAACACTTTGCATGCAAACTACATCTCCTTGGCTCGATAATTTCCACAAATACTTGAATGGAACCTTCATTCCTTTGGTACATGGAGTTTTGTAAATATTTTGTATGAAAACTTCATGTTTTTCATATAGGTTTTTAAAAAAAAACTTTGGATGAAAACTATATAGGACAAATATTCAAGAGATTTCATGAGCTTGCTAATGGTAAAATCTACAGAAATGATAAAAGAGTAAGCACCTATTAAATGAATCATTATGGTTTCCATAATCTTGCTTGAAACCCCTTTGAAAAAATTGTAATCTTCAGTACACAAAACTACCAATATGTATGATAATACATGGAAAAACATGAAATAGAAAACTATAACCAACAAAAAGAAGAGAAACTCAAATATAAAATAAACATTTATCTAAAAATTAAACTTCCTATCTATGCATGTAAATAAAGTTACATGATATGTTTTAAACTATCTTTATTTTTTGCAAAAATTATTACCATAGGTTTTTTCTTGCAATCAAAATTTATGGGTTTTCTTGTAAATATTTTGTAAGGGTTTTAAGATTATTTCGAGGGGAGGGGAGGCCACGGGGAAGAAATTTTTTCTCATCCATCTAATATAGGTTCCCTAAGAAGAGGGGTGAAACCCTTCATAAAACAAAAAGATGGAGATCATCATATAAATAAACCCATTGATTTGAATAGAAAAATTGTCTTTCCCACTACAAGAAACCCAAAATATAAAGGTAAATTCCATGAAGCTTGACAATAAAAAAAATAAAGGAAAAAAATGGTTACCAATAAAATCTTTGATTTGGAGAAGAGACCATTCTTTGGCTGCAACAAAAATAAACCACATATAATACATAAATATCTTTAAACAAGGAAAACTAAATTCAATAAAAAAATACTATAAGAAGAATAAGAAAATCATTGAAAGAGATTTACTCCATGGATTGAGAAGATATCCTCCATAAGGAAGCTTACACTTTTTTGAGTGAAAATAAAAACATACCCTTTTTTAAGAGAAAAAACCATGAGTTAGAGAGAAGAGGAAAAATTGTTGAAAGATAATAAAATAATGACAAGTTTTAGGGCAAGGAGAGGGTTTTTGTTGAGAAAGAGAGTATTTTTTATTTGTAAAATTAGAAAATGGAGGAAGTTGGCATGTGTACAAAGTGGATTTGAAGTTGTCATTTGATTTATATTCATTTTTATTATGTTATGTGAATATATTAAATCCTTTGCCGCCGGGGTGTAGAATAGTTGGTGATGGAGTGTATTGTTAAGACACTCCGTTATGTGAAGTGACAAGTCACTAGTTCAAAACCATCCACTAGCCTTGTGTGTTGCATGAGGGGCCATGTTGACATGCGTGGACGACCACGTGCCCTACTAGTTGTTGATTCTGTCAGTCTATCTATCTATCTATCTATATATATATATAATCCTTTAATTAAACATAATTTAAATATTAATCATTATTTGAATTTAAATGAGCCATAACTTTCACGTATGAACTTCATTTTAAGCACACGATACATGTTGGAAAGATCTCAACAAGATTTTTGTGGTAACATATTTATTTTTTTAAACTTCAAATATAAAATTTCAATATTTTAATACATTGATGTTAAAAAAACTAAGAAAAAATGTAGAAATGTTTGGTAATTTAAAAAAAAAAATCCAAATATGACATTTGCATAACATCAATAATGCGACATTTATAAAAAAATTAAAGAAAAAAAATACAATGAATTATGACACTGAAAATGACATAAAACCTGTATCAAAACAAAGATTGAAATAAGCATATTTTTTAACCCCAATACAGTAGTGAGAATAACAAATCTCAAAATTAGAAAGTTACCCATTTAAAGCAGTCACTCTCCATGCATATTCTAAATATTACATTTAACAATAATGCATAACAATAATGCATGGAACCCTACTAAAAATAAAACTAAAGTATAACCTTAAGTATTAAATATAATGCATGGAACCCTACTAAAAATAAAACTAAAGTATAACCTTAAGTATTAAATATGGTGCCCCATGTCATTTTGAAAATCTCTCATAGAATTCAACCTGATCTTGAACATTGAAACCAAAAGATATACTCACAAATATGTTGAAGCTTAACACTAAATTTGTTTAGGGAATATTCAAAATTAACATATTTATATATATAGATGGTGGACTCCACCTTTTTTTTACATTTCACCTTACCTTGGAATGCATCTAATATAAAATGTTGAGACATATTCACCATGTTATATCCAAGCCACTTTCTATTTCCTCAGTTATTCAATTGGAATAGATATATAGAACCTATTCTAATTGACTCCATTATCAACATACATCTTATGGAAATTCATCCATTCAAAATTGTTGAGTCATAATAATATAAGAAACGGGTTGCGATTTAATGGTGAGGGTATTAGTATTTCATGCAAACCACTAGAATTCTAATCACCCTACGGGCATGTGCTTATCATGGTCCTTTGTGAAAAACATTTCTTATATAAATAGGTTGATTTGTCGTTTTCCCCTTGAAAATGAGGTTGTGGGATTTTTCCTAATTCGGCTTGATGAATCACCACTTTCAAGGAAAGAACATTGGACATTGTTTGAATAATTTTCACAAGTTCATCATTTAAAGGAGAGGGAATGATTTTCTTTAATTTTAATCAACTAATTATTTTAACAACAAAAACTTTCTCAATTATTTTAACAACAAAAACTCTTTCTCAATTGCAAGCTTAATCCTATTTATAGTTTTTCTTTGCCATGCTTGTAAACATCTATGTGGACCTGTAAGCTTACTATAAGGCATGGGGCATCAAGCTCGGGCATGTGCACCTCCACCACAGATCGAAACGAAGGAAATCATAAAGGTAGGATGCTTAGTGCAATTGAAGAGACAAAGTCCTCATATAGGGGAGAGTTGGGGTTCCTTGGGCATGTGATGCGCCAACGGGAAACTCCACCCAAGATGAATTACGACACAAGTTAGGTGAGAATGCTTGATGAAGGACATGGACAAAGGAACAAACGCACCACCAAGATGAAAAAATTAATAAGGAACGAGTAGGGTGCGCTTAGGTGAGTCGGCCTAACTCACCTAAGGGATGTGCACACCTAGACGACGAGTTGGCTGGATGAAGGGTGGCATCAGTTGAAGGGTTTGGTGGACACAGACAAGATGCCATGCAACACAATTACGGTTGAATGATGAGTTGTGGTAAAGACTTGGTATGCCCAACGAATGAACAAGTCAGCTAAAGGGCACGCACACCTAGAAATGGTCAATGAGTTGGTTAAGTGGAAAAAACATAACGAAACAGAGGTCAGCTCACCCTAAGGCAAGGAGACGTGTTGGTTCATAAGTTTGGGCACCTATATATGCCCAAGGGGAAGAACAAAACAAAATCAATCAAGAAACCAAGTGTGGGAACGAGTTGGTGAAAACAACTCAGTAGCCAAGAGACATGTCACATAGATTGAGGCAGGGGCAACATGTATCATAGAAATGAAGCATGAATGAGAAGTGGCTTTTTTAGCTTTCTGACTGTGGTAACGAAGGTTTTTGCAAGGTGACATGACAAAGGTTTGTCTATTTTTTTTTCTCATAGGTTATTGCTGGATAAAATTGAGTGGAAGCTCCTTGTAAAAATATCTTCAGTGTGGCATGAGCTACAGGATCAACACACTTTTGTCTTTGTAATAAAAATTGGGCATTAGGCCGGTTTGCAAACCCACCTTGCATATTCATTTAAATTGTGTATGGATGCATTCTTCTTATTATTGTATGTGTTAAGTATGGATGTAACCATAAATGTTTAAGTGATAAATGAATCTAAGAGTTAGGCATATTCTGAGCCAAGTAAACTGGAGTGTTCTTTCTGTCGAGTTGAAAAGTTGCGGTGTTGCACGTCGTTGGGAACGATGGATGTTTCCATCATCCACCTGAGTTCTCCAGCGATGTGATTGGTGGTATTAGATATTTTTCTCTTTTCTCAGATTGAGGGGTTCGTTCATAGCTACGGTGGAGAGAAAAGAACGAAGATTTTTGCAAGTTCATCATAAATACTAAAGCGGGATGTGTCTTGGTAAAAGATTCGATCGTGGATTATGAGGACAAATTACTATGGCGACCTGGTTGAAAGAGTCAGATAATATTTCTATAGGGTTGAACAAGCTAGGGGGCATCTTAGAGGCAGTCAGGTTGTGAAACTAAACTTGCATATTTCAGTGAAAGAACTAGTATTTTGACGAAGTCTTCCAATGAAGGTGTGAACGGGTGGACACCAAAATGGTTGTAGAGGTAGCAAATTGCAAGTTAGAAACCGATGGGCAGTCTAGAGGGAGCCCAATCAAAAAGAAACATGTGATGTGAGAAACAAGTGACAGATGCATGGTAAGAGAGATGTCCAGTGAAAAGAAAAGATGGAACCTTGAGGAAGAGTGGTGGATGGACATGGAAACAACGAATCCAAGCCTGGAGAAGATCATTGGAATCACCGCATGATGGGATGACAGGATGAAGACTCTCTTGGGGTATGATGGAAACTTCCAAGTCTCGAAGACAAACTTTGTCCAAGAAGAAGGAATTTGTGCCTACCGACACTCCCATGACGGTTCATCTGGATCTATTCATGGATATCCGCTCTATTACATGCTATATTTGTCAAAAGAAACATTTCACCAAGTATTTCCCGAAGAAGGGAGGGAGGTCGAGACAGTTTGGGTGAACCTAACCGAGGCAGGGTCAAGGAATATGTAAGACTCACTTCCATCTCAGGCTTTGGAAAGAAAGGATGAAGCGGTTTCATGTTTACCATCAACTGCACTCGATGAGGTTTACATTAAGTGAGAACCAAGTAAAATTAGTGCGACAAAGAAACAACCATAGGTCGTGAACATCACAGAAGCTATATATATGGAGACCCATAGCGAAGGTGATCTTCCAGAAGAAAGGAAGGTGGTTTGGTTTGTATATTTTAACCTTGTACAATATTTACTGCAAATAGATTTTCAGTAAAAGAACAAAAAATATACAATGGAAAATACAAACATTACACAAAGATTTTTCCCTCGGAAACTCAAACTGGGAAAACCACCATATTCTATATTCATTCATAGTGATACATTGTTTACAATACAATATACATATAGGAGCCAGTGGCATCCAAAACCCTAACCCAATGACCTGTATTAGTTAACAACCCTAATTCCTTAACCGAAAAATAGAAAACCATCGGCAAAAACTATGTGCCAAAAAACCGCTCAACAATGTACACGAAAAATCGAGGAAACACAAAAAATGAGGCAAAAAATGCAACATGTTTCCCGAGGAAAAAAGGGGACTACTACTGTTGAAAATAATATAACACATATCCAACATGGTTGACCAATAAAATGAATATCCGCACGAGACAAGCGAATGGAAGCCTGGAGTTTTGGTGGGAGCAGTCCAGTCTCAAAACCATTCAAAATAAGCATTGGATGTGTTTATTATACTATTGGAATTCATGAAAGACAGAGAGGCAAGTGGAAATCCTCTGCAAGGAAAAGACGAAACAGGTCTTAATTTTGTAGATGCAATGATTTATGGACTAAGGGTTGCAACACTCGTTGACACCAGCTCAACACATAGTTTCATAGGAGAAGGGGTTGTCGGGTCTCTTCACTGTGAAACGAAGGCTATCATAGGTCAACATGGAAAATTTTAAGAACCCCCCCTAAATTTATATGTATAATAAATGGGTGAATCCCCATGACACATGGGAGAGTGTGAAGGTTGTTTTATCAATAACATAATATTCATGTATAATGTTTTGGCGAATCTTTCACCAAATTATATAATCCTGTAAAATTTGGGCGAATCTTTCACGAAATTATAAAATCTTGTGAAATTGTGGTGAATTTTCACATAATTATAAAACATTTTAAAAGTCTTGGCGAATCTTTTAAAAGTCTATTAATTTAAATAAATTTGAATCAAAGTTCGATATTGGGAGTATTCCAAGAAAATATGGTGCTGAAACATCGTGCTAAAAACACATTGCACACATGAAGAAAACTATGCAAAATTAATAAGAATGTTCAATGAATGCAGATATGTTGGTGCTGAAACACCATACTGAAACACACACGAAGAAGACTATGTTAATATACTCAAGTCAGACATTGTTGGGTTCTAAAATTGCCCCCTTTTCCTTATCATTTCCATGTCATTTTCATCTCATTCTCTTGTATTAATTCATCCCTATTGTTTACATTTCCTATGAGAACATCAATCCTAGAGAAGGTACAATTCATTATTCATTCAACATTGTGTTATGTTAAATCTTAATTCATACTTTACTTGTCAACTAGGATGATGTTTCCTTAGTCCTAATTTGGGTAATTACACAGTCATACCTATAAATCACAGAGATGTACATATATGCAAATATGTTGATGTTGAAACACTTGGTTTAGGATGAAACGTGCTCCATGCATGAAGAAGACTATGTAGAATTAATAAGAATCAATGCATATATGTTGGTGTTGAAAGATTGTGCTGAAACACCTGGCTAAAACACGTTGCATGCATGAAGAAGTCTATGTAGAATTAATAACAATGTTCAATGAATGCAGATATGATGGTGTTGAAACACCATGCTGAAACACCTGCGAAGAAGAATATGTTAATATACTCAAGTGACTCAATGAGACATTGTTGGGTGATAAAATTGCCCCTTTTTCCTTATCATTTCCATGCCATTTTCATCTCATTCTATTGTATTAATTCATCCCTATTGTTTACATTTCCTATGAGAACATCAATTCTAGACCATGTACAATTCATTATCCATTCAACATTGTGTTATGTTAAAAATCAATTCATAGTTAACTTGTAAACTAGGATGATGTTTCCTTAGTCCTAATTTGGGTAATTACACAGTCATACTTGTAAACCACATAGATGTACATATATGCAGATATGTTGGTGCTAAAACACCTTGTTGAAACATCATGTTGAAACACGCACGAAGAATACTATGGTTCATGGCCCCACCAATTCCATCATATCTAGCTGGCAGAGTTACTCCACCATTTTCATCTGTGGTCGTCAGTAATAAGTATCTATTAATGGAAGGTATTGATAAGTTGAACATAATTGCCACCTCAGATAATAGATTTTTCTTGTTGACGGTCATCGGTCATTGATCAGTGCCCACACAACGCATGTACTTGTTCATGGTTTATAGCCTATAGGTATGACTGGTCACTGTGACATGTGTTTGACATGATACTATGAAATAATGATTGTTCCATGCCCTTCCACATCACCAACAAATGACCAATATTGTTAGTTCAAGTTGGGGGGTATCCCATCATCCCTGAATAAATTAACCAATTGTCTCCATAAACATTCAATCAGCATGGTTGTCAGGTTCATTTTTCCCACAAAATTTGAATCACCACCACCTTTCCAAAAATACCAACAAATATCCTTCCATTATTCTTGCTCATGCATGTTGAAGCTCCTGGGTCTGTGTTGGGAATTTTGAACCTGAAACTCCTTTGCAATGTTGTAACAACTAATTACAAAGAAGAACATTTAGCATGGGAGGATTTGCAGTCTGTCATGAACCAATAACCCTCGACACCATGCGTTGGTGCCCAAAATTCTACATAAAATTTGAAGACGTGGGGTGGGTAGCATATTTCAAGCAGTTGGATAGGTTTGACAATGATATTGCCCTAGAATTTAACAGGAACCCATTCACATGTTAGAGGTTTGGAGATTAGTGTAACAGAGGTGGTTATATCCTCTGTTACGGGGCTTCCCAACAATGGCAGAAAATGGTTTGGATGAAGGACAACCATTCCTAATGCAAAGACTAATTTCTTGGAGGAAGGAGAGCAAGTGTAGCCTAGAGGATTTGGCACAACAATAGAGTCTTTACCTCAACCTTGGGACCAGGTTTTTGTTTTCTTGAAGAAATATATTACATGTGAAGGTAGGTATAAGATTTTTTACACATATGATTTTGTTCTATTTTCACACCTTCGTCATGGCTCATTGATAAATATGCCTTATGATCTGTTAGAATCTTTGCATAATATGGCACATTGTGTAAGACAATCTCATTTTCCCCAAGGTTCTGTCACACACCATTGTCTGATAAAATTAATAGTGTTGAGAGCCTTGGAACTACAAAACTAGACATGGGCTCAATTAATTGCTAGGGGAACAGTAGAAGTTGATGGAAATGATGGAAATGAATCAGAAGAGGAGGTAGGAAGTAGTGACAAGAGTACCACAGACAAGAAAAGGAGGAAAGAGAAGGAATTAATGAAGAGTTGGGACAAGATAATGTTTTTGGTGATCTAGGATAGGGCAGTGGTGATGTAGAAATGCGGGATATCCCGGGAGTTTTGATTGCAGAAGATGTACATATGGAAGATATTGGAGTGTATATGGAGGAATCTCTGCACCAAAAACCTGAAAAATCACCTACCATTATAGAAGAGGAAAATGAGCAGTTGATAGAGGAGAATCAACCAACACAACATGAAGGAGGGGATACAGAAAAATAACAAGTGTGGAAGAACCCATGGTAGAAATGAGGGAAGGATAAAATACAAAGATGCCTTATGGAGATACAATGAAGGAATTAATTGTGGAGAGCTCACTGTCACCTGAAAGGGAAGAAACTCCACCATAACATATTCAAGAGGTTGAAATAGTGATTCAAAGAAAGAATGTAATTGAGTTACAAGAAGAATCATTTTCTTTGCATGATGATTCTTCCCATGTTGCTCTTGATTATGAAGTTGAAATTTTCTTGGAGAAACCTCCCTAAACAATTCCAAAGCTATTAAGGAGGAAGAGGCTATTGCCATTGTCTCCATCAACTTTCCCAAGTATAAGGAGAATAAGTAGGGTTGGTGTTGCAGCAAAAGTAGCTAAACTGAAAATGGTGGAAATTGAGATTCATGTGTTGGGTCCTCTTTCACCCACTGTTACACAAGAAACATTAGGTGATGAACAACAATAGGAAATTTTTGTTGTAACACAAGAACCAATTAACAACCTGAGCACAAATCAAAGAGCTGTCGAAATACAAGATCCTGTTGTTGAAAGAAGTAAAAGTCAGATTCGTTCCCTTTTATTTGAGAATGATCAATTGAAAAGATAAGTTCAGAGGCTTACAGGGGAATTGGAAATTCTAAAAGTAGAAAAGGGACCCCAAAGGCCTCTGCCTCATGATCTGGATTTATTAGTGCAAGTAACCCATATTTTAGGAGGATAGATTGTGCCATCAGAGAATGTTGAAACACATGAAACATTTAAGGACTATTTGTGTCCTGAGTGTGGGGATATTTATATATTGGCTGGGTATTAGGTGACCCTTCTTGAGCCCTCAACTTTGGGACTAATCATAAGACATGAAGAGCTAGTTGAGGCAGCACAGAGAAAGAAAGCCATTTCCACAAAAGAACCAGTGGCTAAGGAAGAAGAAAAGCACATTATTGAAACACCTGAGAATGCCACTATAACACAAGAACCAATGGTACCTAATTTAAATATGTAGTCTAAAAAGGATATTCAAGAAGTTGTCACTATAACACAAGAACCAGTGATGGTTAAGACTGTTGAACCATCCCAGCCCGAGAGTACCAGTGCTACACAAGAACCATTGGTACCTAATTTAAATCAACAATCTGATGAGGTCGTGGAAGAAGCAACTGTCACACAAGAACTAGTGGTTGAGGAAGAGGAACTACCAAAACCAGATAAATTCATTGTTACACAAGAACCAGTGACACAAGCTCAAATTCATCTAGAAATTAGTGATGAGTATGAACAAGAAGTTGACCATCATGACACATAAGATAATACTATCTTTTTGCTGGCAGAGATTGATAAATGGAAGAAACATGTTGCCATGTTTGGAGAAGGAAGGATTCTTGTATCAGCCCACAGAAAGGAAATACAGGACCTCATGGAGAAATACGTTAATTTTTTAACGTCTCAGAAATTTAAATGGGAAGAAATGAAGAAGGAATTGGGAGAGTTGAAGAAGTTGCAATATAAGTGCCAGATTCTGCAACGGGATAAAAAAAACAAATGTATTTGTTAGTAGAAGAGTTGTTGGGATGTAGAATCCCTTCTCCCTCATACTCGGTCTTCCTTCAAGAACAATTAACTCTTTTTAAGATTAAATCTATTAAGGAAGGAAGGCCTTATAAAATGATTAGTGCCTCTGAGTTTTTAGAAGCTTTTTCCCAGAGTGATTTCTCATATCAACATTTCTTGTGTGAGATTTATTTGCATGACAATGCCTTCCTATTGGATATAAAATTTAATCTTGTTCCCTATGTAGGAGATGTGAAACTGAGAGCCTTCACTTCTTTTGTGAACAATCTGGAAAAATGGTGGAATGCCTTCCACACAATCCATAAGAATGAAGGAGAAGAAAAATTATGGATTAGGGGTGAACCTCATACTCCTGTTATTGTTTTTAATATACATTGACATCTACTCTCTTCATCTTACAGGATTAGAAAAGTGACAGACCTTCAAAGGTTTGTCATAGATTCTTGTGTTAAAACAATTAATGATCATAAACTATTTTCACTGGAAGGTAGAAGATTTAGATGGGAAGCATCCTCTATGGCCTTGATGACCAAGGATCCCTACAAACATGAAAATTTTACCTATGTTTTGTTTCGAGTTACTAGATATAATGAGTGCATTCAAACTTGTTGTCCACAGTGGTTGGGACTTAAATTTCATTTCCCTCTTATTTGGCTGCCAACAAAAAAGTATCAACATAAGTACAAATTGAATAAGAAGATTGAAAGGGAATGTCGGGAGAAAGTGATTTATTCTAGGGGCTACAGGAATTTAGAAGAGAATGTTGCATGGGGACATGCAATGGTGCAATTAGGGGGAGATGTTGGGTGTTATTCCTTGTTTTTCTATTGAGAATTGGAGAATTAACATCGTATCTGGAAATTTAATCTCTTAATAAGAAGTGGCAATGTTCAACTGAATTTCTGTTAGTTATTAATTATTTTTATTGTTCTTAATTGCCTTTGAAATAACCAGACTAGATTACAAATCATTTCAATGATTCATAAAAACATTATTGAGAGGCTACATGTAAAGTTTTTTTATTCATGACATTCAATTATAAATTCATTAAAGGAATTTTGGTCTCATTGGTAACAGATGTCCTACGATCACTGCATAGGAATCTAGTAGGTCATTACATAGACCATTTTTCTCTTCGCTTAGCAACTCATGGATCATTCATTTTATGAATACCAACATGTCTTCTCAAATAAAATATAAATAAACATAATATATTCTAAATAAACCAATCAAGCTACTACAAATGGCTCAAGCTTCAGTCAAGCATCAAATGAGAACTAGAAGAATTCAAGAGACCAACACAATCTTTAATCAAAATAAAACCAAACTTCCAAAGTTGAAAAATGGTCCAAATGCAAACAACAAACAAACCATTAAAATTTTCCAAGATATCAAAGTTACAAATCCAAGAAGTTTCATCCACTTGAGTCTTCAATGATCCCATTCTTTCTTAGAAGTTACCGAAAGTCGTGTTAATTAGTTATTTATCATTTAATACTAAGACACTATATATGTGAAGAGATAGGTCTCAACTTCATCAAATGCCGGCTTCATTTCCTGTCACATATAGGAAAAAGAGAATGTATTATTTAACTATCAAACCATCAAACTTAAAATAGCTTGGATCAAATAAATGTAGCTTCAATGTTACACTATTTAATACAAAATATAAAACCTATTTTTACTTTAAATGCAATCTCAAATTTACAGACGGTAATCTTGCTCCCATAAAGAATTACCTTTTTCCAATGTACTCCAAAAATAGAGGAACAATTAAGTCAATAAACTAACAAGAATCACATCACATGTGTCATTCCATTCATTATTTATACAACTCCAATCATCAATGGAACATGTAAGTCAAAATAAGAGTCCCCTCATGTATATTGGTTTAGATAGCATCTTGGGGTATACTAATATCCCAGTTCACATCAAGCTGTCAACACTCATTTTCTATATTATGAACATGAAACTTCATAGATTAACTATTATTATGACCCTCCAAAATATTATCTTCCATATCAAGTTCATTAGAGGAATTTGTTGTGTTGTATTCTCCCCTTCTATCACAATTTGATCACCAAAGAGCTACTGCTCTATCGAATGTAAAATTGTTGATGTTGTACTTTGTTACATACAATATTAAACATGTATCCATATGTTCATAAAGCTTGCTCCTCAACTTTTACTTCAAGAATTATATTTCACCAAACATTCTTTCATCCTCCACCAATCCCAAAATCACGGTTTGACATAAATCTGCTAATTTGAAATATTCTGACATGTTTTCTTCTAGGTATTGGATTTCACCTAATTTAGTCAATAATGTTTTTATTGAACCATGTTCTAGAGGTTTCTCCAAGCCACAATATTGATATAACATTTTTTGACCAAAGAGATTGGCTTGTTTATACAACTTTGATGAATCTAATATACCTTCAATCTCTTCTCCTTGTAAATTGTGATTCTTTCCAAATTTGTGCACTAAATTTTTTAGCTTTCCTAAAAATTCAACTCTTTTAGCCTCTCTATTGTGTTCAGGGTTCCAATATTGAGGGTATACCACAGACATCGCCTCTAATAATTCATCTCGAGGAAATCGTTCCCTTATCTCTGATGCTAGTGATTTTGCAATTTTTAACAAGTTGTGCTTCACTGAAATCACAACATTGTTGAATTGGTCTCTTGACACATGGCACTCTTCAGTGATTCGTCCCATATTTCTAAAATAATGAAATGGAACCATATATGTGTGCACTTCCATACATAGTATTCTTTTTCCATCAGACTTCAAATAATTTTCAATGTTTTCTATATTGATGATAGTAGTCCAACCTTTAAATGTTGGACCTATGAAAGACTTTGACATCGTATACAAATTATCCAATTGAAGACATGCTAATTTTCTTGTATGTATGTACTATACAATACACATTTTGTGACTCTGAGACATTTTCACAAGGACATTCATTTCATAAAGCATAGGAATAATTCTAGCCAATGTTAATAATGTCTCTATATCAGTTAATCGAAAGAGAAGATCTTGAGATTTGTCTACACTGAAGCGATGTTCATACATAACCCCTACTAAGGATTGGTACTCACTAAATAGTCTTTGAGTTGGTCCATTCAATGAGATCCATCTTGTATCAACATCTTTTAGTAGCTTTTTTCCATCTGTAACACCCTCAACAAATTGTTGAAACTCTTTAAATCACTTGGGACTACAACAAAAGAATGCATGAGTTTCACGTATAGGATATTCAACTTTTGAAACATGTTAGCGCTGCCATTTTTCTTTCCATTTAGAGTCAGTTTTAAGTCACATTGTGACCCATGCATCCAAACATGTGAAGTCAGGTACGTAGCACCATGAGGTCGAAGTCATCAAGTGGTTGGTTGGCCCTTGGAAACAGGAATGGATGTCAGAATTGAAACTTGCATAAGTGGTACAGTATGTCTTTTCCAAAGAGTCGAGTCTTGTTAAGAAACCAGTCTCTACATGCCTCAGATCGAGTCAAGTAGTTAATGGAAGTCGCATTAGCAAGTAAAACAACTATGATCAGTTCATCATGAAGGCTAAGGGAATGAAAAATCGTGGCATTTGTATCATGCATGCCCAACAAGCCTTATCGCCTGTATCCTACACATGGGGATTTTCCATGGAAAACCTGCAAATCGACTCAAAACATCTTGTCACCATTAATTCATTGTCCTCCAGCGTGATTCCTTCTTCTGTCCGACTCATTATAAATATTGGATGCTCGGCACTATTTTCAGTCGTGGAACCAGGCCCACACTTTGTTTGCAATTTCCCTTGCTAGTCCAGCTTGTTCAAAATTTCACCATTGTGCGTCTGTTGGATATACTACGCGTAGAATACACATTGGTCGCACCATGGAAACCTCTCAGAGCATAAGTAAAGGCACGTGGAGCAGCATATTTGCAAGTTCCAAGCCCCAAAATGACTGGGAGTCATTCTCACCTACATAAGGCATTCCCAAAGACGTGAAAGGAGTTATTATTTTACCCGTAGAGAAGACTAGATCAAACCACGTGGAACCTAAAGTTGAGGGATTTGCACAGGAAGGGAAGACATTAGAATCCCCATCTCCTCAACAGAAGATGCCTCGAAGGAGGGGCAGGCCAAGGAAGAACAAGGAAGTTGTGAAAGCTCATTTTTCAAAAGAGCCACGTGCCAGATCGATGGGTGAAGAACTACTCATGCACATCATTCGACTAGATCCTGCTGGAGGATCGAGCCATGAAGGCAGGAATAGAACAAGGAAAGTGAATATCATAGGAGTGAATGATCAAGAGCCATATCATCAATTAAATCAAGCAAAGCTGGCTATCATTGAACTCTATCAGGAAAACATGGAGTTGAGGCGGCAACTAGCGATAAGGACTATGGAAGCGACAACAGTGCAGGGCCACGAACAGAATGTGGCATGGCTAAAAAGACAGCTCAGAGAGGCGCAAGACACTATTGTACAGCTATGAGAAGCACAGAGACTAGCGGAAGAAAGGCATATAGAGTATTCTAGATAATGTGAAGTAGTCAAGAAGGAAGTTTGCGTGGCTCTCTCCAGCACGCAGAAAAAACAAGTCTAGTTGGCGCTTGTCTCTGCATCTACAAACATAAGACAAATCTTGGCAGTTTTGAAGGACACGTTTCCCCAAATAACTCTACCATTTTGATAACGGTCGTGACAATCAAACAACCACTTGTTGCACACATTTTTCAGCAAATGAGTGCGCAACATAAACCAAAGTCGTTAGAGCAGATAACAAGTTCTTGACAGACACCTGTTCGCTTGAACACTTGATCAAAGAGATACACTGACACATATTTTCTTCATATTGAGTCCTGAACGATGATCAAATCCTGATGGGAAAATTTCGAATAGTCATGGGTAAACAAATGTGATTATTGTCTATTTTTGGAAATCACCATGCGAAGAGTCTCCAGCGCATGCTACTCAGTTTTCCTAGTTTTAGGGTTAGCAGTTAGAAAGTAGGGTAGCCCAAGCGGTGCCCTCATTTATATATTTCATCTTTTTGATTTAAGCAAGGTTGGTTGGAAAAATTGGTAGACAACGACTATTGTATGTAATTTGAGTTTTTTGACCGAAATTTAATGCAAAGGTCCTGTAACTTGACGAAAAGATTCTAGTTGTATTAGTTGGATGTATTGTGCCTCTTTCTTTATGTATGTGCTTCCTGTCATCTTTGTTCATATCTTTTTTTTTCTATTTCAGAACGAATTTTCGAACCTGTGGATTTGCTGCGCAACGCCCCTTGTTCACACCACTTAGACAAAACGTTTTCTTATAAAGATAACTCTAAATTCACCCGCAGTGGTGCTCCAAGTTACTTCCTGTGTTTTTCTCCTGCCACACATTATGGTTTTACACTGAAGATTTTTTCTCACCTAGCCTTATCCTCTCAAGCTCAGTCACCGAGTCATTTGTCTCTGTCATTTCCTCAAATCGACTCCATAGCCCAAGTCTTACTTTTTTGTGTCGATATAACCAGAACCCATTATATTAAAGGTGTTAAATCTAGCTGTTGTTTTAAGAGCCATATCCCATGTTGAGACCATGCCTCCCGAGAGAGCCCTCTCCAGATATGAAAGGCTAGTTTTGGGTCTCAAAGTTAATTGAAACAGTTACCTTCATCGTTTGTTTATCAGTCGAACATATTTACAGATTGCTAACATTCTGGCGTCATTTTTGGGGACGAAATTGAATAGATTTTCCCTGGGAGAATGAATAATGTTGCAGTTTGACCCCTGAGGGTAACAGAGGGACAAAAATATATGCCTATTGAAACCCTTACCCTGGAAACTCTAGTCCAAACAGACCAGTATCTCCAACTAGCACAGTTCAGGAATCCTGGCTCCAAAGACGATTTATACCAGAGCAAATCCTGACCCAAACCCCACATAGCCTGTGTACGACCCCGAGAATATTTTGCGCAGGACTAGAGAGAAAGCACCAGACCCATTCTACTACCTACACAAAATATTTTCCTTAAACAAAAATAGCGCGCAGAGCATTGACGACCTTGAGTTTAACAAATTCTTCGAGAAAACTCTGTTTAGGTCTAAGTCAAAAACCATTTTGGACGAGACTGTTTTCAACCCGAAGAAATTCAATGCCCTAATATCAAATAATATCCCTCAGAATCTGAATCCTCCTAGGGATATGGCCGCCAGATTCACCCCCTTCATCGTGCCAGCCCAATTACATGATTTGTCTCAGAATTATAGCGAGAGAATCAGGCTCTACGACACTGAATGAAATGTTTTCTCCCGGAGGCACCTGGACCGGTTTAATGATTTTGTCGACCTGGAGGAGGTGGAATATGCAGACGTAAAAAAGAGGTTGTTTGCACAGAGTCTTTCGAGAGATGTAAGAAAATGGTTCAAATCCTTCCCACCCGCGAGCATTTGGGAATTTGTTGCATTTGATACATCATTCCTAAATAAATGGGGGGACAAGAAAAACCCTTTGTAGCTGCTAACACAACACAATAATATGAGGAAAACATCGGAAGAGACAGTGCAAGAATTCTCAGCCCATTTCTTGAAGGTGTACAACTCAATCTCTACAGAAGTCCAACTGCCCCCCAGTGTTGCGTACTTGTGGTATGCTGATTCCTTCGACCGTGATTTTTCCTTGTTGTTGAGAGAAAGAAGATCAGTGAGTCTAGACGCTATAATGAGTAACACTCTAGAATTCGAAGTAAACATGATGGCGTCGGGAAAAGTAAAATTGAGGTTCAACTGAGGCGACAAGAGACCCAGGGATATGCATGGTCATCGACGTCACAGTCCTCAGACAACAAGTTCGACATGATGCTGCAGACCATGGAGAAATTGATGGAGAGAATTTCCATGGGAAACAAACCTGCTGCCCGAGAACAGAACAACCCACAACCCATAAATCAAAACCTCAGAAGGGGTCAAATCCCTTAGATCAAACAGAGGGAACAAAAAGAGAAAAAGGATCAAGGTGAAAATAGATGAGACCTCCTTTCTAGAAAAACTATGCAGACGAGGATTTCAACAATATATTTGACGACCAGATGCATTGTTGCGACGACAAAAACTCGTGCGTGTTCTTGACAAAGAGAGACCATGATCGACATATGAGAAAAAACGACAACTTCATGTTGGAGACGGATGATGATATGATACTTGAAACAGATGATGCGTCATCTTGGGAAATAGAAGAGTTCAAAAAAGGTTATCAAAATGCCATCATGTAGTTCCAAAAGAAGTACAACCTCTGGAGCAAAGACGTACCTACCAAGTGGAAACAAACGAACCCCATAAGGAAACCTTTGGTAGACACCCCTTCCACAAGCCGACCAAGGACGCGATAGAGAAGGCTAAGTTGAAGGAGGAGGTCCCCAACAAAGCTCCGGAGACAGGCCGGGAGGTGAGTGGAAAAGAGGTAGAGAAAACCTGTGCCCATTTCAATTTTGAACACGAGATGGCCAAAATAAAAAAAAATTGTCTCGTTTAATGAGATTATTAGAAAGGGCACGTATCAGGAGAAAATAATTAAAATGTTGAAAATGGGGGGGACCCCCGATACTCTGAATATTCAATATGATCACCTCGCTATCCTTTTTGGTCTGCGTGTTGAAGAGACAAATTATACCGAAGACGTCTCTCCATTCTATGTCAGTCTGAAAGTCCATTACATGACCCTGCATACTGCCATGCTAGATTCTGACATGTCGCACAACCTCGTGCCAAAGGTGATCATGGATGAACTGGGCTTGGATATCACCAGGCCATACAAAGACCTTTTCTCCTTTGATTTGAGGAAAGTCAAGTGTTTGGGCCTTATCAAAGACCTAGTTGTGTCTTTGGCTCAAATACCCGCTAAGAACATGGTCATGGATGTAGTCGTCATAGACATACCCCCAAATTTCAGCATGCTTTTGTCAATGTCTTGGGCTGCAAAGTTGAAGGGAAATTTACAGATGGATGTATCATACGCCACCATCCCTATTTTTGGCCATGAAAGAAGGATGTATAGAGAAGAGTTGTTGAAATACATGGTAAGAATCAAGATGTAGCCAAACAATGATCCTATATACGCCATCGACACTGAGGTGGGTTCTTCTATATTCTACAATGACCTGAGTTTCGAAGAGGAAGAATCAACAACCATCATAACAGCTAACGAGAAAACCACGCGAGAAACAATAGAGTGCGCTGACACAAAAGATCGCGCAGAAAATGGGGTGTGGAACATGAATTTTGACAGCGCAATTAGTAGAGAAGGA
>SNQJ01S0033001.1:13850-43069 GCA_010110895.2 Picea sitchensis
GAAGAAGGAGGTGATGTTTACCTAGCATCTACAAGTACACATGCAGACCATGGTGTATGGTTAATCGACTCAGGTGCATCATATCTGTAAATTATAACCTTGTATAATATCTATTGCAAACAGATATTCAGAAAAGAACAGAAAATATACAATGGCAAATACAAACATTACATAGAGATTTTTCCCCTGGAAACCCAAACTGGGAAAACCAGCATATTCTATATTCATTCATCGTGTTACATGTTTACAATACAAAATACATATAGGAGCCAGGGACATCCAAAACCCTAACCCAATGACCTGGATTAGTTCAAAACCCTAATTCCTTAGCTGGAAATAGAAAACCATCGGCAAAGAAACAATGTGCCGAAAAACCACCTAAATATAATGCGGTCCCAAAAATGCGGTCCCGATGCGAAAAAAAATAATTTCGGGGGCACTGCCCCTGAACCACCGTGCGGGGGGCTCCGCCCCCCTGCGTGCCTGGTGCAGATGCTTAGACAGTACTACTCGTGCAAAGAATATAACACATACCCAACAATATCATATGACTCCTCACATGGAGTGGTTCTATGAATATGAAAAATATGATGGTGGTGATGTATTCCTGGGAGATGACTCAACAACCAAAATCATGGGACGTGGAAGGGTTAAGTTGTTGCTAAAATATGGAAGGATTAGAACTCTCCCTGGGGTTTTTCACATTCCAAAACTAGCAAGGAGCCTAATATCTATAAGCAAGTTGGATGATGCAGGAGTGGATACTGTATTGGGAAAGAGAACTTGCAAGATGGTACAAGGAGAAATGGTGTTGATGATGGGAGTTCGGTGTGGAACTATGTACAAGTTGTTGGGAAGCACTTATACTAATGGGTGTAATATTTTTTTTGTCCCTGAGCAAAGAAATAAATAAGAAAAGACCAATACTATCCTTGGAAAGAAGACCATGCTGTGGCTTCAAATACTAGGGCATATTGGAGAAAAAGGCCTTCGAACACTACACGGTAAAGGTATGGTTGAAGGTATGTCTAATTGCACTCTTGATTTTGATTTATGTGAACATTTCATATATGGTAAACAAAATCGAGTAAGATTCCCATCTGGTGCTACAAGAGCAAAGGGGATCTTAGAGTTGATACACAGTGATGTGTTTGGACCCGTGCATGTTCCATCACTAGGTAAATCTGTGTATTATGTTTCATTCATAGATTATTTCTCAAAAAACACGCAGATTTATTTTCTTAGAAAGAAATCTGAGGTATTTGATAAATTTAAAGAGTTTAAGGCTCTGGTAGAAAATCAGACAGAGAAGAAAATAACAGTATTGAGGATAGATAATGGTGGAGAATTATGCGAAAATGAATTCGAAGAATTTTGTAAGAAGTGTGGTATAGCAAGGCAGAAGACTACTCCATACACACCTCGGGGGAATGGAGTTGCAGAAAGGATGAACATGACACTGATGGAAAAATCAAGAAGAATGCTTAGTGGTGTCGAGTTAGGAAAAGAATTATGGGCAGAGGCAGTGGGTACAACATGTTACATGGTCAATCGATCACCCTCATCAGCATTGGATGATAAAAATCCACATGAGGTATGGACTGGTAAGAAACCCTCTCTTGAACATCTCAAAGTGTTTGGTTGTGATGCTTATGTACATGTTCCAAAGGAAAATAGGAGTAAGATGGATAATAAAGTTGAAAAGTGTATCTTTATGGGTTACAAATATAGTGTGAAAGGTTATAAGCTTTGGAACCTAGAAACTAAGAAGATTGTTTACAGTCAGGATGTTGTTTTTAGAGAGGTAAAAGATGTTTCCAAACATGAATTCCTACCAAGGCAAGAAGAACTTGAGAAGATAGAGATTGAGTTGGATGATGCAAAATTTGAATCACCTGAAGAAGATGAAACAGAAGAAGAAGAACCTCATACCCCAGTATTGAGGAGATCAGTGAGCGAAAGAAGGAAAACAGAAAGGTATAGTCCACATGATTTTCATTCTAATTTTGTTTTATCTATTACTGATGATGATCCCAGAACTGTCAAGGAAGAAGTGAATTCAGAGAATAGTAAACTCTGGAAGAAGGCCATGGTTGAAGAAATGGATGCCTTGGATAAGAATGAGGCATGGGGTATAGTTGAGTTGCTAGCTAGAAGAAAATCTGTTAGTAGAAAATGGGTTTTTAAGAAGAATTTTAATAAGGAAGGAAAAGTGGAGAAATATAAAGCTCGGTTAGTAGCAAAAGGTTATTCCCAGGTAGAGGGAATTGACTTTGGTGAAAAATTTTCTCATGTTGCCAAGTTAACTTCTATTAGATTTATTTTATCTATTGTTGTTGTTTTTTATCTTGAAGTGGACCATATGGATGTGGAGACAACATTCCTACATGGGGATATGGAAGAATAAAGCTACATGAAGCATCCAGAAGGATTTGTAGTGAAGGGAAAGAAAGAGTTGGTCTGTAAGATAAATAAGTCACTATATGGTCTGAAGCAATCACCTATGATGTGGTACCAAAAGTTTGATACATACATCCTTGGATTTGGATTTGTGAGAAGCAGGGTTGACCATTGTGTATATTCCAAGTAGGTTGGTAATCACTTCATTTATGTAGTGTTGTATGTTGATGAAATGTTGTTGGTAGGAAATAACATGGATGTTATCAAGGAGGTGAAATCACAGCTATCTTCCAAATTTGACATGAAGGATCTCGGTGCTGCTAACTTCATTCTGGGAATGGAGATTAAAAGAGATCATGGAAACATGCAACTCTGGTTGAATAAAAGAAAATATGTTAAGACGATATTGCAGAGGTTTAATATGCATGGAAGTAAATCGATCAAGGTTCCTATTCCTATAGGTGTAAAGTTATTTGTAGATCAGTGTCCCAAGACACAAGAAGAAGAAGATGACATGTCTCATGTTCTGTATGCTAGTGCAGTTGGCAGTTTGATGTATGCAATGGTTTGTACTAGACAGAACATTGCACATGCAGTGGGTGTTTTGAGTAGGTATATGTCAAAACTAGGGAAGGATCATTGGACAACAGTAAAGAGGGTTTTCAGGTATTTGCGTGGCACTACCAATTATGGATTGTGCTACCAGGGAAGACCAGGATTGGACAAAGTGGTGGACATACATGGGTTTGTTGATGCAGATTGGGCTGGAGATCTATATCGCAGAAGATCCACAAGTGGGTATGTGTTTAACCTATTTGGAGGAGCAATCAGATGGATGAGAAACACATAGGCTATAGTGGCACTCTCAACTGCATAAGCTGAATACATGGCAGCCACTCATGCAAGAAAGGAAGAAATATGGTTACAGATATTGTGTTCAAGTATTGGGTTGGTACAAAAAGCAGTGAGATTAGAGTGTGACAGTTAGAGTACAATCTTCTTGGCAAAGAACCCTGCTTATCATTCGAAGACAAAGCACATTGATGTTCAATATCACTTTGTGAGAGACATGGTTGAAGAAAAGAAGGTGTTGTTGGAAAAGGTTGACACTTTCAATAATGTTGCAGATTCATTGACAAAGTTTGTGAGCACGAAGAATTTCTCCTGGTGTAGAGTAACAATGGGCATTGTTGCCCTAGATTGTTGACTATGTAATCCTGTGAACCCCTATATGCAAAGAAAACAACAAGTGGGAGAATGTTGGGTATGTGTTATAGTCTTTGTATGTGTGTGTGTGGGCATGTTAGATTCGACAATTGTGTCTGACGATCCCAACTTCCTTTTGCATCAACGGTTTTTTCTATTTTAGTGGATTTTGCTATTTTTAGTGGTTTTCTAAATTAATCCCGGATTAAGGGATTAGGGTTTTGGTAGCTATAGAATACCTAAAATATTGTATATATTGTATGGTGAATGGTGAAATTAATACAATGAAGAGTTGAAAGGTGAGACACCAAGGAAGGTTGGTTTTCTCCCGGTTAAGGGCTTCCAATGTAAATCTTTGTGTACTATGTGTATGGGCCATGGATTAATTTATGTTTTGCCTAAAAATTTGTATGCATTTCTTTACTTCACAGGTTTAAAACTTACAGGTAGAAGGATCATCCAAATTATTATTACTAAAATAGATCAAACCTAAAAACAAGTCAAGGTACAAACCTCAATGTATTTGAACCCTAAAACTATTTAACTACATTGAGATGCTTTTGATCCCTCTCAAGACTTTAGATCTCTCTAGCCTTTATGTATGGGTATGAGGAACCCCAAATTCAATTAACACTTTAAACATCATTGCAAGGGTGTGATGTGTAGTGTAGGCTCATGGATCATTGTCACTCCCACCAACATCCAAAAATATGCTACATTTGATGATGGGACTTGAACAACCCTTAAAAACTACACAATGCTACATTGTTGTAGATAAATTCTAAAAATTTTCCTACCAGACCTTGAGTACTCGTTAACACTTATTAGTTAACAATATAAAATAGGAAGAATATTCATTTACAAAAACATATTAAACTCGGTTGTAGTAGATGGAACATCTTAAAATGTAAATCATCAAATTGACATTAATACATGATAATCTTATTCTAGTGTAAATGAACGACACTGTGCAAAACTATGAGTTTCTAGGAATTGAAGGAAAATCATTGAGAAAATGTTAATACTACAATTCTCATCAATAAGTTTCTAGATGATGTGGCTAGTGCTATATAAGTGAGATGTATTTGGATAGACTTTAAACTATAAATTGGAAATATTTACTTGAGCACAGTAAAAGCTAATCAACACAACTCATGAACATGTATCGGTTAGACTACTTCTATTCAAGTAGTTTCTAGATAACTTCCTAATAGAAAAATGAGAATTTTTCATGTTGAATTTGAAAGTTCACCTATAATCACTGTAAATGTGAAAGTTCCCTTAATTAAGTAACACACACCATTCATATTAGAATAATATTATTTCCACTACTACAATGGTTCACTTAGTGTGATGTTATTCTCGAGATCTAGCTTGAGAAGTAAATTAAAATCCTGAATGTTACCTATAACATAAGCAAGTGTCAATACAGATGGATGCAAATTCTATTACCTCAATTGAGAAAGACACAATCAAGAACTAAAAAGAAAAGAAACCAATGCAATATATTTGTGCAAACATCATGACACATGGAGAAGATTTTTGGACGTTTCCTGAATTTATTGAGTTATATATTTCTTAAGGAGTTTTTGGCATATTCATATTAAAAACATTGTTAGTACATATTGATATTGCTCTGTATAAATCATAGTGAAGAAATCAATTTAACTAAAACGTCATAAAGTGGCAACATAATTATATTTCCTATTTGATTTGCAGTAGTAGTGCAATAGAAATTAATTTAGTTTGATGTTTTGAAGGAAAAACCAATCATCATTTAAATTTCTTCTAACTAAAAAATTTAGGCTTCCCTATTATTACAACCATACACCTTCATGCAAGGAGTTGTATTGAAGAAAATGCAAACCAAGAGACAATATTTCCCAGTTTCCCTAGCTCAACAAAGAAAGTAAAGAATAAACCAATTAAAATCAATCAGGCCAAGAAATTTGAATAAGTGAAGATCGACCAAATGGCCAGAAATGTTTGCATAACATTGATGATTGTAAGGCATAATAGAACATAAATATCAAGAACCCATAAAGCATGATAACTTATAAGTTAGCAAAGATCGTAAATTGCACGTTGAATGTAGCATACTTTGACATACAAGTATGCAATTACTCATGTACAAGAACGATGATGGAGTCTAACTCCAAAAAATAAACCAACATTCCTAATTTTTTTACAGCCCCATTTTGTTGGACCCAATTGTTACTGAAGGTACATAATCACAACCTATACCTACTCCTTCGCTGCCCAAGTGAAAGGCTTGGTTGAATTAATATACCTTTCTCAACCATGGGAAAAATGTTTCATAACCTACTCCAAAATTTGTGATGTTGGAATTTGCTTTGAATTCTAAAAATGTAGACATCTGGTTGCAACCCACCCTAAATGATTTGACCTTGAAAAAAAGATAAAAAAAAAAATTAAAATTGAAAAGCCTTGAGAGCTGCCATTCAGGGTATGGGATAGATTGTTGATGGTGTATGTTACTAGATTAAAACTTTAGATATATATCCCATTGCTTTTATTTTGGACAACCTCAAGTAATTGGTTCTTAGGCAATGCTCGAGCTCTAATCACAAATGTATGGAGGCTATTTTGTTTTATCTGTGTTTATTTGTGGCTTTTTTGTGTTGGAGATATTAATTCATACTTGTCTTATGCTTAATATTTGATATTCCTCATCATAGAATGTATTAGTTACTGTAGCTTCTACATGATATTTTTGGTTAGGAGTTTGTTAGATCTAGATCCTATTTATGTGTGTGGTTGAAATATTGTCTCAACAAATGGATTGTATGGCTAAGATAGCCACTATATATTAATCTGAAACTTAATGTATAAATATGTGATGATAATAGAATACAAAATAGTTTTTTGTGTGTAATATTTTTCTAAATTGGTATCAAAGCTAGTAGCTCTATGTGTAACTCCCTCACAGGAGGGCCCAGAAATATATGAGATGTAATATGTTGTTATATGAGATTAGGAGAGTAGAATTATATTAGTTCCATGTGAGTGATTGCAATGAGGTTGTGTGTAGATCCTTTGTCTGAAAAATATTTCTACGTAAGTAAGAAAGAAACAGATAAGGTGCTCTAGAGTCAAAGGCATATTATCCTAGTGGCTACCAAACTTTGTTGGTGGATGCATAACTTCTTGGTGGCTGAATAATTCACATCACTCAATGATTGTGTTCGATTGACACCTATCTACTCCTAGCAACGATCTTGTTTCTTGAGACGGGTCTCTTTAGATAGTAAACCAAGTTGTTGGAGTAATTTGTTTACCGCATGAAGATCTGCACAAATGTGAAATACACTCGGGTGGATGGCACTAAAGTCAGCATTAATCTAGAATTATTCAAGGTTGTGCTCAGAGGAGACAATTCCAAGTATATTCCCTCTGATGAATATGAGGCTTACGCCAAACGACTGCTACAAGTGTACAATCTCGGGGGTCTAGAGGAGATGAAAAAGTTTTATGATTTTGATGGAGAAGCAAATGCAGTGTGGCTAATTTCTATTGCCACTACATTGATGGGAATTTTTATTAGTTTCTTTAATAATAGACAATTTATTTATTTGAATTTATTGCAAGATAACATAAGTTAAAAGCTTGTGGTTCTTGGTGAATTTGGTGCCCCAAGAACATTGCCACTGGTTATGTCTATATTATTTAGAAAAGGGTAACATAAATTCAAAGCTTATAGTTCTTGGCGAATACGGTGTCCCGAGAATAATTCCATTAGGTTGTATCTATAGTTTGAGATATTTGTGTACTTGTGATCTTGTGTCAAATAAATGACGATGAATATAGATTAAGGTGTCATGTTGTAAGATTGACTTTGGATACATTCAGTATCTAGACTGCTTCCCTAGATAACTAGCAAATACAATGGTGGACCATGTATGTTGGCAGATGGAAGTATGTCAATAGAATGGCTTGTAGTCCAGTCATTACAAATACAAAATTGATGGTCTGAAGCAATCATGTCTTCAATGGATCAAGTGGTATCTCAGAATGGATGGTTGTGATGGAGCTTAGTTTATGAGATTTCAGAAATGGATACAGATGTTGATGAAGACTCAACCAGACAAAATATTAAGATAAGTATTTGTTAAGGGAGGGTGTTGGAGATATTAACTCCTACATGTTCTGTGCTTAATATTTGATATTCCTCATCATAGAATGTATTAGTTATTGTAATCTCTACGTGAGATGTTGGGTTAAGAGTTTGTTAGATCTAGATCCTATTTATGTGTGTGGTTGAGATATTATCTCAACAAATGAATTGTTTGACTAAGATAGCCTATCTATATTAAGCCTAAAATTGATGTATACATATGCGATGATAATAAAATAAGAAATACTTTTTTGTGTGCAATATTTTTCTAAATTCTTGCGGAAGCAAATATTGTTGACTAAGAAATAGATGATATTAAATGGATTTTTCTATGGGGAAGGAACATTTAAAGGTAGCTTGCTACTGGTTCCCTCGTGACTTGCTTCTACATTGTGCCATAAGCAGAAGCTTTTGTGGCACATCCCAACAAAATCAAATTCAAGTCAGAAAACACATATATTCTTAAAATACAATCTCAAGCCACATGAAAGAGAAATTTATTAAGAAGGGTTTTGATTTTAGCTTGAATGGTAGTTTCAACAACAAAAGATGAGGAGGAGGTTTTAATTCCCTCTTGAGATGGAGTTATTCCCATCATGAGTCATCCTTAAACTCAACGTTGCAGTTGTCATGAACTTTTTAGAATAGATATAAGTTACAGTATCAATGGATATTTATCAACATTCAATCTGGACACCCAGGTTAGAGTATGGATCGTTCTAAATAGATATTGGGAAAGAGGAACGTTATTAAGATCTCTCCTCATGCTAGGGATTCACCTAGAGACTTGGATAGTAAAGACATAACGCGTGGGATTTTTCCCCCTAAGGGAGAGATTCCACACGCAGGGTTTGGCAGCAACTAGCAGTGTCTGGGGATTCCCCTCATCCTAGGGTTCCATACACAATTTTAGGTAGTGAATAGCAGTTGCGTGGGGATTTCCCTCATTGTTTGGATTTCCATACACATAGACGCGCTTGATCTTTTTGTCTTCCTTGCCCTGAAGCTCTTATGGTCTTGTTGATTTGTCTACCTTGCCCTGAAGCTCTTATGGTCTTGTTGGTTTGTCTGCCCTGCCCTGAAGCTCTTATGGTCTTGGTGACCATCCTCACTAAAAAGAATATGTTCTTTAATTCTCAAACTTACATGTAATTAACCTCCCATAGCTCATAGCCTCTGCCTCCCATAACTCATCCCCACTACAACAACATCTAATGAACAAGGATGGAACAATGAACAACGAATGAACATGGACGTGGATTCTTGTAGGGAACAGTGAACAACAAACTTGGAACAACGACGAGGATTATTGCAGGGATGAACACGGGGATTAACATGCAGGCAGTGTCCAGGGAACAACGACTAGGGACTTTCGAGCAGGGAATAACGATCGAGCATGAAGGAATATTCTGAATCAATAATACACAGAGCAACTAAGGAATGGTGAGTGCGCCCGTGGAGGTGGGGTGGGACACAAAAGCTACAGCTGCAAGTGCTTTAGGTGGGCTCTTGAATTGTCAGTCATTTGTCTCCAATAGACAGGTAGGTATTGTCCTGTTTTTTATTCTGTGTTTCTTTTTTCTTGTCCCCTATTGCAATGAAAATACATTCAACACACATAAAAAATGGGCAAGAGATACACGGCTCAAGTGAAACAAACCATTTAGGTCAAGTGAAAATTGTCTCTTCAAGCAAAGCAGGGAAGTGGGTTTGGGTCAATGCCAAACAGTTTCAGGGTATTTTAAAACGTAGAGTTGCTCGTCTAAAATGGGAACATACAAGGAAAAAATTGGCCCTCCATAATAAACTCTCAAACAAGCCTCTTTTGCAAAGGTGTAACAACAACATGACTAAAGACAACAATGATTATGCGTTGTACAACCCCACATCCACATCTCCCACATGGTCACCTAACCTGTATGTGAAAGAGTTACTAAATTCCAAGAGGAGATTAGAGGTTTTGGAAGTCAAACGGCATGAGAGAGACCTTCAAATCCAACTATTGACAGTAGAAAATCGGGACTTAGCAGAAAATAATAAAGTTTTAACAAATCAAGTGACATTGTTGCAAGAAGTCCTTTTGGAAACAAAGGTTGAATGGCAAGGCTTGAAGGATGTCGAGCAAATTAGAGAAGATTTTGTTGTGGAAATTAGAGAGGAGATGAACTCTAAAACACCCAAAGCTGAAGGGAAAATAGGTGAACAAGCATACACCCATGGAGTAAAAGCAAGGGATGAAGAGAAAGGGTATTTTAAAAAAAATTCCAAAACTTGGGCACAAGTCGTTAGCAATTCTGCTCATAAGGAAAAATAAAAACGTAGCCAGGGGGACGACATGCAAGGTAGAGAAAACAAGGAAAGACAAGGCAGAGCAACAAACCTAATTATCAAAGGTGTGAGAGAGTATGGAAACAATGAGTGTACTCTTGATCTTGCAAGTGAATTTTTGAAGGACAAGTTGCTTTGGCAAGGTCGAATTTGCCAAGCATGGAGGGTGGGTAAGCCTAGTGGCAAGAGAGCTAGGCCCATAAAAGTCATCATGCCAAGAATATGTGACAAGCAAAGTCTTCTAGGCAAGAAGAAACTCTTGAGAGGCTCTCGTTTTTTTCTAGACGAAGATTTAACTATTAGATAGCAAGAGGAAAGAAGGGAAGAGTTGTCAAAGGTTAGGGCAACAAGGGATGAGGGAAAAAGGGCATGGTTGTTCAAAGGAAAAGTTTTAATTGCCTTTTTCGGTCCTCATTCTAAAACATAATAGGAATTTGGTAGCTAAGAAGAGGCAACAATTTCATTAGCAGGAAAATATGAAACAAGGCCAGTATGGACAAATAGGGGTGAAGACTCAACTTTGAGTCTTGTAGACCAAAACAAATAGCAATCAAATTACTCCTAGGTTTCCTTAATATTGGTTTGTTGGAATTGCAGAGGTTATCCTTGGAGGTGGGGACCTAGGTTAGGACCTATCGTAGAATATAGATACATAATTTGTCTATTGGAAACACATGAGCATGAAGGGTGCAAGGCACCTATGTTTGAAGAGTATGTGAAAATGGTAGTGTGGAACAAAGAAGCTGAAAATGGTAAAGGACACGGGGGTATCATGGTCTTAGTGAAGAAAAAAAAAGGTCGTATCATTTAGTTAGAAAGAGAATACTCAAATAAACAATTCATTTGGTTTAAGATATCATAAAATGGTAACATCATCAGGATTGCAGCATGTTGTTTTTCCCCACAAGTTTCAAAAACTTACAAAAATAGGGGGCTTGATAACAAAGACCCCTTTGCAGCCTTAAAAAATAATATTGCAACGTACTCTCAACTAAGTGAAGTCCTTATAGTGGGTGATTTCAATGCTAGAACAACATGTGAACAAGATAGTATTCTTCGTTGTAAGGAAGACGGTAACCCCATTTGGCTTATAGAAGAAANAGCCTTAAAAAATAATATTGCAACGTACTCTCAACTAAGTGAAGTCCTTATAGTGGGTGATTTCAATGCTAGAACAACATGTGAACAAGATAGTATTCTTCGTTGTAAGGAAGACGGTAACCCCATTTGGCTTATAGAAGAAATAAATCATCAGTGGACAAGAGTCTCAGAGGACAACAAAAGCTGCAACTTTTTTGGGGAACAACTTCTTACTTTATGTGGGGAATTTGACTTAATCATTTGTAATGGGTTGGCTAGATGGGCGAATTCTGACAATTTCACCTGCAATACCTACAATGGAGCAAGTGTAGTAGACTATACAATTTGCTCACATGGATTGTGTGAGAAAATGGAGGAAGTTTTGATTGGTGAACAACTGTGAGAGTTGAAATATGATCATAAACCAATTTATTTAAGTCTAATTTGGGTTGAACAACAACGCCATGGGAATAAAAATCAGCACATTCAACAATCCCCTTCAAAGAGCAAAATTTTGTTGACTCAAAAAAATTGTAACACCTTCAAGATAGCGCTAAAGAGGTTGTTTAACAAGGAGAAAATTACGTCCTAGGGCCTTCATAGCCATGAGCTAACAAATTTAATCCAAAGCGCACTTACATGATGCAAAAGAGAAAAAAATAGGAAATCTAAAAAAAACTACTTTCCGGTTAATGTTTGGTTTGATGAGGAATGCAAAACAACAAGGAAAACTTTGAAAGAGTCAAGCCAGAAAAAAAATAAACATAAAAGCTTACAAGCAAATTGTAAGAAGGAAAAAAGTTGATTTCATGATCTCGAGGGAGGAACTAATCTTCTTGGGGAAAAATAACCCCAAGTCATTTTGGAAGGAACTCCAAACGAAAAAGAAACAAACTGAAAATAATATCACAACCTATCAATGGTTCGAGTTTGCAAAGCAGCTTTATGAGCAATATCCTAAGGTGGACCCCCCTCCCTTGGTCAACACTAATACTAAGCTCTTCATTGTGCAAGAAATTAAGGTGGGCATCAAAAAGTTGGGTGTTGGAAAAGCAAAAGATTTAGTTGAACTCCAAGTGGAATATCTAAAGTGGGGTTCAAAAACTCTTGCACCTCACATTATGAAAATTTTCAACAACATCATTCAGCAGGGATTCCCTACAGATTGGACAACAAGCCTAGCAATAACGCTTTTCAAGAGTGGGGATGTCAACAATCCCTCCAACTATACGACCATAATGATAAACCCCTTGTTTCCAAAGTTATTTGGAAGTACGATAGAAAACATAATCAACAAGTGAGCGGAAGAAGGGGATAAGCGTGTTAAAGGGAAAACATGTTTCAGACCTAAACACTCAACGATTGATCACAATATAACTCTAAGGCACATCATTGTAAAAGTGTGGGAGAAAAAATAAGAAGCCTTTTGTTGCTTTGTCGATTTCAAAAAATCTTTTGACACGGTCCCTAGAGATAAGCTTTGGCATAGAATGGAGGAACTTGGGGTTCCTATACATCTTAGAGGAGTTGTCCATAGGCTCTATGAGGAGGTTAAATTCAAAATCAGAAAGTCAGTTGGTATCTCTGAAAGTTTCAAGAGCAATATATGGGTCAAGCAAGGGTGCCCATTGTCCCCTACCCTTTTTGGTTTATATATAGACAAACTTGAAGAGTGGTTAAACTCACAGGAGGGTGATGGTGCACTTTTGGGTGATTTTGTGATAAGGTTTTTTTGGTATGCAGATGACCTTATTCTGATTGCTAAATCTGCTCTTGGGTTGCAAGAACACTTAACTTCCCTTGAGCACTTTTGTAGTACAGTGGGGATGCAATACTAGCAAGACGAAAGTGGTGATTTTTTCTAGAAAAAGAAAACATAAGCAACATAAGTTTTACTTTGAAGGCAACACTCTTGAAGAAGTGGCAGATTACAAATACCTCGGAATTGAATTCAACAAAAATCTAAGTTGGGAAGGTTGCAGAAAGAAAAGAGCTTTGGGAGGTTGGAAAGCATTCTATGCTTTTCAAAATAGGTGTAGAGAAACAGAGCTATGGGATTGGAAGACTATGCAAACTCTCTTTGGGCTTTTAGTGATCTCGGTTGTTCTATATGGCTGTGAAGTGTGGGCCAACAACACATCTGACTTACAATGGAAGTAAATTGAGAAGATTCAAAAACGCTTGATCACAAACAAGTTTAAAATTAAAAGTTCAGTCCCTTATGATATCATGTTGAGTGAAATGGGGGTTGCTCTTATTGAAACAATTGCTATGGTGCGTCTCATAAGATATCTAAAAAAAATTGAGCAAATGGAAGACAGTCGGTGGCCTAAGGTCGTCTTCAATGACATATTGTGCAAAAGAAAGAAGATGTGGATGCGACAAAATATTAAATGGCTTAATAAATGGGATATCCAGTTGAACAGGTTCCCTACGAACAATAAAGAGATAAAGGCTTTTGTTATTGATAGGTTCCACGAGCGAACTTGGGACAAAGAGCTTGAGAGAAAGAAAGAGTATTATATTGAAGAGTTTAACCCCACATATAATCATCATCAAAAAGCGTACATAGGGGTCAATATGTCTTGGAGAGCCAAAATTCTTATTGCCCAATTAAGAACCAACTCCCATCAACTCCGCTGTGAAACTGGGCGTTGGAAAAGACCAAAAGAAGCTTGGGAAGAAAGGGTGTGTGTGTTCTACACTTCCGGAAAAGTGGAAACATAAAAACATTTCATTTTAGAGTGTGAAGCCTTCAAAGACAGTAGGGACATCTATATAAGTATCTTGACAGCTAGCTCTTGGAATAACTTATTCAACGAGGAGATAATGGAGAAATTGGGGGAGCTCATCATCGAGTTGAAAAGGAAAAGGGTTGAACTGCAGAAACCAATGTGTGAGGCGGCCTATCCCATAGGCTATTGTTAGCCTCATGGATGTTAAAATATTTTTCTTTCTTTCTTTCTAAGTGCATATTAGAGTTTTCCCTCTTAAGATGGACTTGTTTCAAATGCTTGTGCTTTTTGGAAGGTTTGACTATTAATTCTCGGTGCATTACTGGCGTGTTTGATTCGCAAGACATTGGTAGTTAACTATAACCATAAGAAATTATTTAGAAATCTTTTTATACCTGCCAAGGCCAAAACCAAAGCCATGGGACCACATCTTTGAAAAAAAAATCATTTAGAGTACTCATTGCACTAGTAGAATCCTTCTAGCGAGGGTTAGGTATGTGAGTCCATTGATTCAATTGATATCTAAGTTAACCTATTATCTCCATTGAAACTTCTCTTAGGTATGTGAGTCCATTGATTCAATTCATATCTAAGTTAACCTATTATCTCTATTAAAACTTCTCTTTTGACATGAGAACAAAGAACCTAAATATTTTGTGGGCAAATCTACTATTTTGTGATAATAATATTTAGACAATTTCAATTAAATAAAAGAGGCATTTAATAATAATAAATTATCAAACATATCATAATAATAATTATGATTTTTTTATAATTTTAAATATTAAAAATTTGATTTTTTAAATTATTATTATTATTTTTTTAAATAGAACCTGTTTTGTTTAATTTACTTATTCATATAAAGATATTGTAAATATCAATAAAGAGATACTATACATTCTTTGATTGGGAAAAAAAATTATTAACCTTCCAAAACTTTACCATCTTTTGGCATATTCAATATAATACATATTTATAACTATTTAAATAATATTATATAGTTATAATGGTTGAAATCCCCTTACTGTAACACTTAGGTATCTTGTTATCTAGTGGTTTCCTTACTACAAATCAGATTAACATCTCACAAAACAAAAATACTCTGCTGAAATATTCAACTCGATAATTTTAGAGGAAGAAAAACTGGAAATCAAATCATGCGCATAATGTAAACACTAATATTTTTGGGTAGCTACCCCTGGAAAACCTTGGAGGGAAAACCCATGTTGAGAATGATTTTATTATGTTAAAATAAGTTCTCATGTAACAGGGATAATGACCCACCGAGAGAAATACAACTACAGAAAAACCTGATAAAGTCTGATCTATTGTACGACCCAGATCTGCACGCTTTTCGAGATGTATGTGTTTGTCCTTAAGTGCACTCGCATACACACATTTGTATCCATTGGCACCTACATACACATACATAAATCTTGTACATAAAAAATTGAATGACACAACACTTTCTTGTGGCTTCACTCTATTGAAACCCGCTTGTGGCAACCTCTGTTCCTTCTTCTCCTTGAACTGGTATCTAGATGGGAGTCCTTTGCCACCTATCCAAGATCTCCTTGAATCACAGTCCTTCGTGATCCAAACCTCTATGTGTCGACTCTCTCAACAGAACTGTCAAGTGTCAAGTCAAGTGTCTTCCCTCTTCACTCTAGCCTTTCTTTTATAATCTTGAGGTAAAATCTAACCCTAGTCTCCAAAGTGATCAACGATTGAGATTATTTCTCACCTCACTTGAGATTAATGGCTAAGATTACATGCTAAATAATTTTATTATTTTCCTTAAATAACTCAATTAATTGAATACTTAATTAATAAAAGCAATGTACTTTAATAATTTATTTAATTAAAGTAAATTCAAGAGTAAAAGGATTTGAACGACTTCTGCATGTTAGACACCAAGCCTATGCATAAATACTTGTCAGATGCTACATGCATCAACACTCATTCTTAGCGAGGAAGGTATTTCCCGAAGAGCCACCTTTCACCTAGCCTTCTTTTATAATCTTGAGGTAAAATCTAACCCTAGTCTCCAAAGTGATCAACGCATTGAGATTATTTCTCACCCCACTTGAGATTAGCTATTAAGATTACATGCTAAATAATTTATTATTCTTTAAATAACTCAATTAATTGAATAATTAATTAATAAAGCAATGTACTTGTTTATTTAATTAAAGTAAATTCAAGAGTAAAGGATTTGGAACGACTTCTCGTGATGTTAGACACCAAGCTTCATGTGTGACAATACTTTCTGTCGATGAGATTCTAAACCTGTTCTCCCTTCGACCCCGCACAATGTCAACAATATACTACTCCTAATTCCATTATCCCTCCAACCCTTGTCACCGTCAACATCAGAAGTCTCGAATCGATGACGCTATATATCAATTCCATGAAGCTTGAAAGTCCGGCTTCATTGGGTCTCCTTCCTCAATGTGTACTCCTAGAAGCCTTCTACCCAAAGAGAGAATCCATCAATTTCATCTTGTACCAACTTGGTTTCCTGAAAGGAATGGAAGGGGCCAACTCACCCTTCCCATCTGAAAGTTGACTCCCCACATTGGAATTCTGTGAACTCTTCTCATCCTTCGATTGTTCACCCTTCGGAGCCTCCTGCTCCTCGTCCTCTACCACTAACATCGATCCATGATCCAAGATCCCCTTGGATCCTCTTACCAATTGGCCCTGCAACTTGTATAAATAGCCCTCTCTAACACCAAGGTTGATTGTTGTGTCAGGGCTAGATCCCTCTAAACATATGAGTACTTCCCCTCTCTGAAAAGTAATGACAAAACCCCTATCCTTCAAAATTGAAACCAAGAGAAAGTTCTTCTTCAATTCTGGTACATACAACACATTTTCCACCTCTAGAAATCCTCTCGACTCCAACTGGAACATCATTGTCCCAAATCCCTCTACACCACACTTGGAAAGAGTGCCAAGATCCACATGTAGATATGAGTCTGTCTCTAACCAACTGGTGAACAAATCATGTGTCTTCGTCATATGATGAGAAGCACCATTATCCAAGTACCAAGCACTCGTTGAGTTGGTGCTAGTAGAGAGGCATGAGGACATTGAGAATTCCTTCCCAAACTTTGTTGCAAACTCATCTAGATGCATCTCTACTAATGTTGTTGTCTGCATCTTCCCCTGCCCCTTCTTATCCGGACATTGTGCTGCATAGTTCCCATACTTGTGGCACACGCAGAACTTGATTTTACTCAAGTCCTTGTTACCTGGGTATGAGGTTGGCTTCTCATTGTTACCCTTGGAAACCTTTCCTTTTCCCTTTCTTTTCTTACTGACAAGGGATAATTTATCCTCCTCTTCATCTCCCTGGTTGTTTTCTTTATACTCCTCCCGATTCTCTTCCTGGATGCAATCATCCCAAAGTCTGTGCCAATCTGGGAGTTTCTCCCGAGCGTAGACTCCCTTGATAAATGGTTCCCAAGACTTGGGAATACCATTCAATACCACATTCATGAGCTTTACATCCTCTGTTTTCTCCCCTATGGTTGCAAGTTGATCATGTACATGTGTTATCCTCATGATATAGTTGGTAACATTATTAGATCTAGACATCTGCATCGATCTGAGTTTATTCCTTAAAACCGTCTTCCTATTCATGTTCTTTCTCTAGAATAAATTTACCAAGGCATCAAACATATCCTTGGTTGTATTATTCTCGGATAGATGAATAATTAGATGATCCTTAACTGAATCCAAGAGGAATCACTCTGCTTTGATCTCCTTCTTGTTGCGAGCTTCCGAAGTTGTCAGATCTATGGGTGGAACAACTACTTTTTCCACTAACTCCCAAAGGTCATACTCTAACGCCAAAGTTACTCTTCGTTTCCAAGATAGGAAGTTGGGTGCTCCATCTAATCTGTTTTCAACTATCAATGGTGTTGTTGCCATCCCTAAGACCTGATAAACTTCCCTAGAAAATAATCTGATGTTGGAAATGACCCATGTATTGACCTATAAACACCTATATGCGCCTATCACAACTGAGCCCCCACGTATGTACACGCCCTCCCTTAAGTAAGATCGTGTATATATGTGCATGTGCTTACTACAGCCTGTGTCTACGCGTCTATCTCCAAAGACACCCGCATATGTACGCACATGTTCCTTCTTGCAATGTATGCACAACTAAATAAACCTGTAAAACCCTAGTTTTTCCTCAACACGGTTGTTCTCCTAAAATTCGTCCTTCGATTTCTCCCTGTTGGTTATGGATCTGCTAAGATATCCCGCAGATCTGATAGATCTGCTATCAACTGTTATGGATATGAGATTTGGCTTCCCTTTAGAGCATGTGCTCTGATACCATGTTAAAATCCCCTTACTCCAACAAATAGGTATCTTGTTATCTAGTCATTTCCTTACTGCAAATCAGATTAGCAGCTCACAAAACAAAAATACACTGCTGAAATACTCAACTCAATAAATCATGCACATAATGTAAACACTAATATTTTTGGGTAGATACCCCTGGAAAACCCTGGAGGGAAAACGAGTGCTAAGAATGATTTTATTATGCTAAATTCAAGGCTCCCATAATAGGAATAATGACCCACTGAGATAAATGTAATCGCAGACAAACCTGGCAAAGTTTGATTTGTTATACGATCCAGATTTGCATGCTTTTCAAGATGTACGTGCTTGTCCTTAAGTGCACCCACGTATAAGTGGTTGGACCTCCAGCGCCCGCATACACGTATAAGTCAAGTGTCTTCCTCCTTCACCTTAGCCCTACTTTTATAATCTTGAGTTATAATATAACCTTAATCTCCAAAGTGATTGACGGTTGAGATTATTTTTCACCTCACTTGAAATTAATGACTAAGATTACATGCTAATTACTTTTAGCATTTTCCTTACATAAATAAATTAATTAATTAATAAAAAGCAATTTACTTTAATAATTCTTTTAATTAAAATAAATTCAAGAGTAAAAAGCATTGGACGACTTCCACGTGCTAAACACCAAGCCTATACAAAAATACCTACATACATCAACAATAATTATTTATAACTATTTAAATATATTATATAATTGTAATTTTTATTAGATTATTTGATTAATTATTAAATTTTTACATAATTTGGATTGATTCAGAATTATCTAAACATTTAAACATATCACTTTATTACATATTAAATTTAAATTTTCCCAATAAAATTATATTTATAATTTATATTAACTTTGTTTCCCAAATTTGTATTATAAAGAGAAAATCTTTTTACCAAACATTAAATTTAATTTAAATCATACATTTTGATTCATTCTATATTTAAAACATATTTACGTCTAAAGTCTAAAGGTGTATATCTATTGACAATGGGCACGATTAATGATATTTTAATCTGAAATTCTAATATGATGGCTAACAATTGAAGACGCTGACATATTCTTAATCGTCCTCTCAAATTAATGAATGTGAATCAGTCTTCATAACTTCCTTGTATTTTTGAATGCACCCGTTAACCTGTTTACTATTCGAGCGTTTCATATTCGATGGCCAACCCACCTATTGCATGAGCATGGAGTGTTCTTAGCGACTGTGTCTTTCATGAATTTGGTAAAAGGCATAGACTACACTGTGCCCGAATATGCATGGGTAGTTAACTAAAAAAACTGAAAGGGATCGTGGTTCTTGAGATCATAAACGTGATCGTGGTTAACTAGCACAGCCGCTAATTAACAGCCGATACCTTTCGGCCTTCTCAGCCACAAGTTAGCGACTGTACTAGTTCTTATTACATTGAAAACATATTTTTTTTATAGCATGGGCTACTCGTTCTATGAAATGGAACCCGATGGAGCATCTCCGACACCAAGAAGCCATCCCGTAGAATGGGTCGTCGTCCCACTCCTCGTCGCCTGTCGGTCGGTTCACTCCCTGTCGCCCGTCGTTTCATCCCTCAGGCGGTCGTTCGCAATTCGTCGTTTTGTCACTCATTGAGCCCCATTCCCATCGTCCCTTATCTCGTAGTGTCAACTCTTGGACGTCCCATCTCTGCATTCAATGCAGGGTGGCAAGGGACGTCTGTTTAAACCTCCTCCCGCGCCCCTCCTCCCCTGTTTCAAACCGAACTGTTGATAAGGAAGCTACTGTTCCAGCGCCTGGTGAGGGAGATTTCCTAGGACTTCAAGAAGGATTTGAGATTCCATTCATCGGTGGTGGCTGCATTGCAAGAAGTGGCGGAGGCATATCTAGTTGGGCTCTTCGAGGATACTAACCTATGTGCCATTTATGCCAAGAGGGTTACCAATATTCCCAAAGACATCCAGCTCGCTCACTGCATCCGTGGAGAGAGGGCGTAAACAATCAGTACCAATGGTGTGTTTTCACACCAGCATGCATTTCTTTATCAAATTTGTTGTACTCTCTTCCTCTCTTGAGCACCTGCTACTAGTGTTTTGTTATTTTGTGGAGGGCCACCATTGAAAACAAAATATACAAACTTGATAGTTATTATTTTCCTGGGTTTTTTGATGAGAAAAAATGAAAGTAATGGAATGAGCTCCAGGACTTGAGAGTTTTGTTAATTTTTAACAATGATGGTGGGTAGCAGGGTTGGATTTTTTATGAAAAACTTTTGTGCTCACTAGGTTTCCTGATAATTTATCATATGACTGATATTCTTCTTTTAATGTTGATCTGTAAACAAAACAGAGGCCATATTCAGATTGTAGTCCTTACTGCCAAGATCACAATAATCCTAATTGTTTCTGGATTTTAAAAATAAATGTAGGCCTTAGAAGAAAGGGGGAAGGGTGGAGTAGTTGCTACCAGTACATCAATGTATTTTCGACGAGGATGAAACATATCTGTGCGTTGAGACTGAGTTTATTCGTGAAAATTGCACGCAAATCCATCGTTACCATCTACTAGGTCAAGATTTTATTCCATATTGTCGACTATATATGAAATAGTCCCATGTTGCGATGATATAGTCCCATACTATGATGAAATAGTCCTACACTATCTAATAAATAGTGCCAAGAATTCCATTAGCTCTTGTATCTTCAGCAGGGCAGGAATGATTTGCATCCTGTAACAACATACAGAGTATGCACACTCGATGGTTCTGAACATGGACCCCAGATACAAAAGATCAGATGACATCACTACAGGCAAGAGGCGTTTCAGTGCTTTGGTGCTCATTAATATGGAAGCTCAGTTTTACATGAGCAACATCTTCAAATTGACACTGTAACTGCCAAGATATTCTGCAGATTGAAACTGCAGCTGATTTCAATTACGAAATTTTCCCCTTTTATTTTTTAAACAGAGACAGAAGGAAGATTGTATTTAAAAGAGAATATGGGCACAATGTTGTAGCTATTACAAAATAACTAGGAATGACCACCTGGTTGAATAGTTCTCCAAAAAGTAATTGATTCTTTCTATTGGTTTTTGTTCTATTTTTCCAAAAAGATCCATTGATAAATTTTTAACAAATTAACTCCTAAAAAAAAAAAATTCAAGTTTTTCCAATCAATGTCTTCCATTGTTGCTTTGTGAATACCTTGAAAAGATTGTAAAATAAATACTTGAAATTTCTTTATTCCACACTATTTTTGGTAAAACACCCCAATTGTTCATTGAGAATTCAAGACTAGAAAACCCACAAATTTGGCATAAAAATTAGGAATATGAAGGAACTTTAGGTGAACTTGGAAGTGATTGAGTTTAATTGTAAACTCCACCAGCGATGAAAAAGAACTTGGAGATCTGGAATCCTCTTTGTGGACAAGAGAGACCAATTCACCAAAGGATGTTGACTCATTCTATTTATTCTTGGAAAATCGCCATTTGCCTAGAGTCCATTCGCTTCTGCTACTTTCACTTTCCAATCAGTTCTCACATTTGAAAAAACCTCCACACAAATTACCATTTAATTAAAATCAGTCAACCCCTTTGTCCAGCATATGAAATGAACAGTAATTCTGCCAACTGGTTCTATATGAATTGGCTTAACTCTGCTCATTGGAATATGTGAGAGGAGGCTTGCCATTGATTATGGAATGGGACTTGAGAGGAGGATAAGGAATATACATGAATTGGATACCTAAGGGATTGCATAATGCGGTAGCATGCAATCAATGATTATTGATTATGGAATAAACATTACCAACATTATTTAACTAAATAATTTTTGTAAAAAATAAAAAATAATATTTATGTGTTGAAGAAGAACAACATAATTGAATTAATTGCATGAACTATTCTTGTATAATTATACTTTTATATAGTGTACTAATAGAAATATAATCTAGAATAGACAATCTCAATACAAATAAGTAAATTAGATCTCTCACCAATTACCTTACAAATTGGGCCAATCAAGTAAAAATAATGAACTATTTTCTTAGTTTGCAGTATGTGGGTACATAGTTTGACCCAAAACAAAAGAACTCTCTAATATTCTACAATATTTTATAATATTTTACATTTTCATCAAAGTATAGAAATCACAATACAAAAAAAAAAATTAGTGAGTTGATGCACAAGGAACATAAGGATTCTACCCAAGTGCATAAACTAAGTTTAATAACCATATATGATGGGAGTGCATGACTATATTATAAATGAAACTAGACGACATGATGTAATGAAAAAAGATGACATGATGTAATAAAAAAAGAGCTCAAATGTTTGCGTGACCAATCATGAATCCATCCATACATAATGTTGATAGCGGGCACTGATCCAATATTTTTCCATATATGAGAAGTGTTGGTTGTCATACCAGTAGGGAAAGTTTAATATACAACTTAAAGTAAGATCACATGTTGATATCAAAGATAAAGATTGAGGGATGAGAATAAAAGGAAACTTAAGTTATAATCAAGCAATCATATTAACAATAAAAAGGGCAAATGATGGATATTAACAATTGACTAGTCAAATATGATTATGCCCCATAATTTATATAAGCAAGGCTTTATACCACATTAAAAACACGATGTAGGCCAAGAAAGGGTGGAAAATTAAGTTCAAGGGGATTTCCTCTCATCTACTTAATGGTGGCCTATGGTGCATATTAGAGGGCTTGATATTTCTAGTTGGTCATATCAACCCGTCCTTTTGCATATCCAACTAAGTTTTTTCATCAACCTTGTGTTGGTGTAGAACTTGATGTTTGTCATGTCATTGTTTTTGTATATGGAATTAGACTTATGCAAGAAGTCATGAACCTACTATTGGAACACCAAACACGCCTCCAAGGGGTTCTTTCCAATAGAGTTGTGTAGTACTCTATTGTAGTTGGGTTTTAGATAGTGCAGGGTCTCATCTCAAATCCATGGATATTTGAAGTTGTACATTCTAAGGAGTTGTACTGTAATTTGGTTGACTACCTTTGTATGCTCATTTATTTGTGGGTGCAAGGGAGTTGACTTGGTTATCTTTGTCTTCGATAAGGACCAAAGGTTGGAGCATAAAGTGGTTAAGAAATTAATATCTTCACCTTAAAAGATGGTTTTGGGAAAACCAAAGTGAACACATACATATTTAAAGAAGAGTTTACTAGTTCCCTCTATTGTTATGGTCTTCTTACATGGTGCTAGAACTACCAACTTAGAGACTCTATAAACCACAAAAACATAGTCATTTATAGCATGCTCGGTAGAAGGAAAAATGATTAGGAACCCCATGGCTTGCTAGCAATAGACAATATTGTGTACAATCCCTGCTTCTTGAACCTTGGCTTGGCAATGGCATATGTTTTGCATGATCTAATGTACCTAATGACATCTTGGTGGATCTTTGTACAATAAAAATATCTTTGTAATACTATTACAAATTTCCCTACTACTTAGTTGTAGTTTGCCACCCAAATCATATTTCCATGCTCTCTTGAAGGAACATAAATATACCCTATATAGGAAATTATCTTATCCTACTAATGGAAATTAGAAATTGTTTTGTCTACATTTAGTGCATGATATGTGTCAGTTAGGTTTAGTTCGTGTGGTTGTGGGATGTGGTGTTAACCTCCCTTACCAGATTCTATTCTCGAAAATGACATGTTGAGATCATTATGAGTAAATTGTTATAAATGCTCCAAGCCCTATTGTTGACCAATGAAGAATCTAGTGTTTACCCTGGGTATCATCCTCGAAATGAGGGGAAGTACCTAGGGGTGTTCCATGCCATTTATTACCTGGAAAAAAATGAAAATAAAAATCAATGCATGATACATGTTAGAAAATATGGATCAATAGCATAGAGGTAAGGCCAACCAATAGTGTTATGTCCAAAGGATTTGAGGATTATGGTTAAAGCTACAATTGGAGGGTAGATTAGACAACCCACACATTGAGTGGTACTCCCTTTCTTGTAATCAATGTTGAGATGGAATTGCTACAAGTAAGTGAACCATTTTTATGGCAAGTATTTTGTAGCTTTACTTGGGATTTCATGAGTCAAAAAGGTCCATGGTTGATGTGAATGATAGTTTCCTTACCTGGGATGTAATGCTTCCATTATTGTCAAGCTTGAACAATGGAGTAGAACACCTTATCATAAGTTGGGTCTCTATGGATTGTGACATTGAGGTTCTCACTATGGTATGCAACTCCGTGTCTATTGAGTGAGAACATCACCAATTGCATACTTTGAGGTGTCTTTCTCAATCTTTAACAATTACTACAAATCTAGAAAACTGAGAATTGTCGGTGAAAAAATTTATTGCTTCGTCGCTTCAAATGCATGTTTTTTTTTATATATATCTTTGATCCAAGTGAACTTATGTGTAGCTACCCCTCTCATTGCTTGATTTAAGGGATAAGAAATGTGGGATCCCCGACACAAACCTAGAATATAAATTCACAAAGCCTAAGAAGATATGGAGCTCCATCAATATTGTTGGAGATGGGAAAACTTTAATCACTTGAATCTTTGCTAGATCCACATGTACTCCACCCTGATTCCAATATATTCTAAGTGATGGACTCTCTACAAGCCAAATTAACGCTTCTCTAAGTTAAAATACAAATTTTGGTCTCGTAGACAATTGAGATCGTGTTAGTCCCTACCCAAGGCAAGGACTATAGAAATGGTTCACCATTGACCTTGCATGAGTTCTATATTGACTCGCAAAATTTTCCCTTTTACCCAAAGTCTCATGTAATATTTTTTATTTTTCCAATTAAAAAATAAAGTAAACTTCATTTATATCTATTTTGATTGGTTGTAGTGTTTAGGGTCTTATTGTGAGAGTGTCGATGGAAGTCTAGTGAAATGTGAGTGATTAGAGCTTCACCATAAAAAATCATTAATACATATGTCATCCCTCTTACACTTAGATACTCTCCCGAGGTCTCCCTACTTACTCTCTCGAGGTATTTCTACAGTCAAGGTGCCTATTTTGTAAAGGGAAGCTTACATGGAGACATGTTATAGTATGCATGACCATTCCTACAAGCATATGACCTGAACATTCCTACAGATAGATGGACTTCTGCATGTAAGATAATTTCATTGGACTTTGTTAGACTCTGCTCCAAATGTATATACTAGGATCGTATTCTTCTGCAGTCCTCTCAAATCGACCCTGGACTGTGTGGCATTCTTTTGCACTCTTCTCAAATCAACCCCACAACCGTGTGATGTACTCTCTTATGTGAGTGAATTTTCCATCCATCAACTCCTTGGAATTCATCTCCCTCTTAGGCCCTACTAAGGGCCAAATAGAGTTATCCCATTAGCAAACACTCCTTGTTGTTTATCCTCCGTCGACTTTCCTTCAAGAATACTTTGAATAAGGCATATCAACATCAAAGAAAGCATATGATCCTTAAGTAGTTTATCTAGTGCGAATAGTTTTTTCCCTACTAGCGACAAAGTAAGACGCAGAAAGAGAAATAGTAGTTTTAGTGCTACCCCATCGTTAATCCATAGCGTAATTAATTCAGTGATTCACTGTATTCAACTGAGGGTAGGAAAAATGGTTGCATCAGGTGATCCAACACCAGTCAGGAGATGAAGGAGCATTCTCGTTGTCACAGACATGGCTTGGCCCTCACCTAGCACTACAACCTCTGTTGCGAAGAGTTATAAGGGGAAAGGCGGGTTCTATAAGGGAGAAGTGCAAGAGAGGTATATTCGCTTAAATTCGAGGATGAGTCAACATAGCCTATGAGCATCTACACACATATTTGAGCTTCTGGTGAGATTTGTAAGATAGTTGAGCCTAGGAGGAAATGAGTGATCCTAGGAGGAAACATATGATCTGCTTGTCAATGTATGTTGGCAGTCAAACTATTCTCTTTACTAGTGTTAAATCTTTTGAGTCAGTGTTACTCTTCTCTAAGTTGGTGTTGTTCCTCCTCCTTCTTCTTCACCACTAAGATATCTCAACGAATATTTTGTTTGTCTTGAGAAACCTACATGCTATAAGGTTGAGGTTAGTAACTATTTTTAGATATCTCACCAATAATTGAGTTTTAATAGCTTCATGCAGACGTTTCACCCCTTTGATCATAACCATATGATCACCATGCTTAGATTGCACTCTCCTCCCTTGGACCCCCAAGCTAAAATACTTGAAAGGACTGAACTCACTATCTTGGATCATGTCTCACCAAATCATTTTAGTGAAGTCAAAGTCTTCCAATCCACGTATAGACTCGATCTTGGGTATTGTGAGGGAAAATCTACCTCGCCATATAGAACAAATCTCAACAACTCCTCTCTCAACATCTCCACAATGACACAAACCAATCAATAACATGACCCTATTGATCATACTCATCATCTAATGCAGTGTATCACTCCGATGAATTCCCAAATCCCGCCACCAAATTGGAATCCCACCACTCCCAATTCATGCTAAAATATTTGTAAATCGATCCATCAGAGTCTGGATCTCCTCCTGTGCACTTTGCACAATGATCGCATGGTCCAAATGAAAGACTTTTTTCATGGCCAAAATTCCCCCTGTCTCATCCAATTGGCTCCAGTGATCCTCTCATGTCCTGTTGTATACCATGAGGGCATCAAATAATAGCAATAGATGCCTCGGCCACTGCCTGCAAGACTCGAAGGTGACTAGTGTGTTGGTCAATTCCAAGGGCATGACCAAGAACTCATAATGAAGTCAGAAAGTAGACCTATGAGTATCCTGCTCATTGTCCCTCATATGATGATATCCCAGATGAAGATCGATCATCAAGAGATATACTACTCTCTAAAGCTCACCCATCCCTTCACTGATCCTAGGTAAACCAAACTCAATGGTATGCTTTAGGTCTCTGTTAAGAGGTATTCCTAGAGGAAATGCACCAAAACTCCATTGTATATCACCGCCTGCCAGTGTATACCCCTTTATATTGTTGCATACCATTGTATCCTCTTGTACCATCTGATATCCTATATATGCTATTGTATCCAACACTTTACTAATGTCAATTGAACCTGTATCCCAAGGTGTGTCCATATCTGTCATATACCTGTCCACACAATCCATGGATGCATATACTTCCTTGCTAGTTGGTCCACAAGGAATGTGCTCAGTTATCTCCTCTGTAGCTAAGCCTAAAGCCTTTAATGGGCTCTCCAGAAGGAACAACTCATGATATTCGTCATACAAAACATGAGCATAATCAAAACCCTCTGGGTCATGACTCTCCTCAAGTATATGCAACTTTGAATGCTCCTCGTATAGAATCGTCACAAGGGGCTCCTCCCTCAAACCATGAGTGCCACTCACGCCCTCATGTGTCACAACTGCCAAAGATTATTGAGTTTATGTTGTAAGTGATGAAGAGTGTGCCAAACTCAATTGGTAACAAATCTCCTCAACCTCCCTTTCCTTGCCTTCAATGAACTTGAGAGCAATATACCTATCCATGAACAACTGCAAGTAATCTAATTTCATTTGCTCTAGTGCTTCTTTCATTATGCACAATTGTGCACTAATGACTCCACTTGCAACTCCCCATTTCCTTTCCTCAATTTGAGCCTTCCTAATAAGATCTTCTATGTATCTCTAAGTATCATCAACCCTTGTTAATACCCACAAAATCTTCTCCTCTAAGACCATTAACTGGTCCTTCAAGTCTTGCACTGCTGAAGGCCTTTCTTCATATTCATCATAGTGGCATGGGTTATCCCACCATTGATTTTATGTTTTTCTTCCCACTGTAAGAACACTACCCTCATTGAAACCAATTGGCTCACTAGATGATACCATGCAATCTCCAAAAGGTGAGATAGCGTTATGATCAAGCACCACTTCATCAAGGAAAATCTTCTCTCAACAAGGCCTATCAAATATGGTCTCTAAGTTAACATCAAAGAGACCGGTGTCCCCATACCATCAAAAAAATTTGCTTCTTCATCCCAAATCACAGTGCCATTAATTGGTTTTTCTTCATCCTAAATCACAGTGTCATTCTGTTGGAATAAAATTGTATCAGTGCTATCTTCTTTCTTGTTTGCCCAAATCTCCTTTGTGGTCTCAGTATTTAAGGCCTCATGAGCATCCATGTGCTCATTTGCACGAAAAGAAACATACGAAGAGTCAACATTTTCCTCATTTTTATAAGCATCAAAATATTCAAAAAATAGTATGTTTTTCCTTGGCACCTTCACCTTCTTGTCCATTGATACTTGGGGTTCACACCACTCAGGATGTTTAATGGTGCAAAAATACTTGAATGACATGGTTGTGTGAAATGTCGCACCAAGCTCTTGATACTCCCTCAAACAATATGCAAACTCCTCATCCTGTCCTTTTTGTCTTGTAACATAGTTACCGACTTAACAAGAACTGTGACTTCAAAACGAGAACTCTAGCCCTTAAAACCCATATTTTTGCGTAAAAAACATGAAAATCAACTCTCAAATCAAAAAGTGGTGCTACTGATAGAACCATTTTTTTAAACATAGTCAAAATTACAACATTTTTCGAACATGGCCTTCGAAACTCAGACACTGGCTCAGAAAAACCTTAAAATCAACACCTAAATAAAAAAGTGATGCTACGTAAAAAAATTGTTTTTCTTAAACGTGAAAATCATAGTTATTTGCGACCTAATTGAAATTGTGATATTGACAAAAAAAAACCTTATGTAAATAAACAACTCAAAATTGGACTACAAATGGTCCCTTGAAAATTTATTTACAAATTTTATTTTTTATTTTTTTAATTTGCATTAAAAAACAAATAAATAGAAAGAATGAAATCTTCACAAATAAATATTTTTTTTAAATGACCAAAAAACACATTTAAAAAATTATATTATAAATTCAATAAAAATAAAAATAAAACAATGTGAAAAAGAAAAATAA
>SNQJ01S0033001.1:47271-70994 GCA_010110895.2 Picea sitchensis
GGGCTTTCGACATTCGGAGGTTTATGGGAGGAGTGAACAACGACACTTAAATCGCCGATTTTCCGACCAGGAAATTACCGACAGAGATGGAAGCGTTAACCCTTGACCATCGGTGTTCGGGACTTGGAAGGTCCTGTGCCTGGTGCAACAGAGCTCGCGAACTCCCGACCGGCGATTTCCCGATTTACACAAGCATGTGGGTCCAAGCCATTAAACAACGCGAGTAGCGAAATCCCGACGGAAGAAGTTCCGAAGGCCGACGATGGTTGATGTTATTGTCTCAGTTAGGAATTAGTTTGCTTATGATTAAAAATGTTGTTTAGAACTTTTAGGTTGTTACATTTACAGAAACATAGTAAATTCACTAAAACATTAATGTACATGAAATCTGTAGCGCATTAGTTCTATTCAAATAAGAGGAATAATAAAACACAATAGAAGATACAGACTAATAAACAAGATTCTCATAGATCTCTGATGTTGAAATATATAAAAAAGAGGTTGCCCTCAGGTTTACAAGTAAAGCACACACAGGTCTTTGCCCCAAAGTCCCTCTCCCGGGCCTCTCGATCCCCCCCTTTTACATTTCAAAATCATAGTTTAAATAGAAAATAAGCATCTAAAGGTTGTTACAAGATTTAGGAATCAAGATTACCAATAATCCCTAGATAACCTAAATCTCAAATTAGTTACAAAACAATCTTTGACTGCTGATAATTATCCTGGAAATCTGGAAATAGTTGACTGTAGATCAGATGGTGAGGTTAATCAACACCTTGAAATTTAATTGTTCCATTAATTTTTTCGGTGTTCTATTTCGTCATCAGATAATCTTGGTGATTGCTTGAAAATCCTCTTCCATCAAAGATAGAATTGCTCGCTGAGAATGTGGATATGCTCCTCCAATATTGCCTTGAAATTACCACTTATGTTCCAGTTGTTACCTTAAATTCTGGAGATGATTTATGAGCCCAAAATATGCTCTGCCACTTTGTGCTCATTCCCTTATAAAGGTCGGATAACGCTTTGTAACGAATTGTTTTTGCAATGGCATCCAAAATTCGTATATATTATTGTACTCTATATGTTTCCTGCTTTGCCAGAAGCCTTGATTTAACAACCAATAAGGATATGTTACAACTGTTGCTCCAAGTTTAGCAAGTGTTCCAAGCAAAAAAAAATCTCTAATGTAGTCACACTTTCAAAGCCCTGCTTGTTCAAGGAACGCTTGGCTCTAATGCGCTTCAATAAACTTTCATAGATTATAAACATGATAGAAGGATTGTTCACCATGATAAATGTCAGCATAACACCTCTCTAGAATCCTAAAAGCCCAGATTCATCATAAAGCTCTTGCATCGCATGTCATGTTCCATGATAGTGAATTTTTCTTAACTGTGGCACAATCATATCATTTTCAACAGTTAGTGGAAGCTCTATAATGGGATCTAAAGGTTCACCATCCTTTGTTGTTTTTTGTGTCTTTGTATGAGTTTGCATACGTGTAACCACAACCCATATTGGATTGGTCAAGAATAAATTCAAACACCCAGACAATGCTGCGATTTGGGCCTAACACTAGTAGCAGGGGCTTAAGAGGGGAAGAGAGTACAACAAATTTGATCAAGAAACATCTGGTGGTGTGAAGAGACACCATTGGTACTGATTGTTTACGCCCTCTCTCCACGGATGTGGTGAGCGACCAGGATGACTTTGGGCATAATGGTAACCCTCTTGGCGTGAATGGCACACATGTTAGTATCCTTGAAGAGCCCAACTAGATATGCCTCCGCCACTTCTTGCAATGTAGCCATCGTCGAAGATTGAAATCTCAAATCCGTCTTGAAGTCATGGGCAATCTCGCTCACCAGGCGCTGGAACGGTAGCTTCCTTATCAACAGCTCGGTTTGAAACAGGGGAGGAGGGGCGCAGGAGGAGGTTTAAACACACGTCCCTTGCCACCCCACATTGAATGCAGTGATGGGACGTCCAAGAGTTGACGCTATGGGATACAGGACAATGGGAACGGGGCTCGACGAGTGACAAAACGACAAATTGTGAACGACTGCCTGAGGGATGAAACAACGAATGACAGGGAGTGGGCCGAATGACGAGCGACGAGGAGTGGACCGACGGCTCGTTGATTGCTTCCCGGTGCTGGAGACGTCCCATCGAGCTCCATTTTGTAACTAGTATACGTCATTTTTTTTATTACAAAATTAACTGAAAATAACATTCCACCTCATCATAATAAAATAAATTATATTCATACTTAAATATTTTACTGAATTTAAGTCTCCGAGGTGTAGGATAGTCGGTGACGGAGTGTGTTGTTAAGCCACTCCGTGCTATTAAAGTCCCCCGTTCGAAACTTGCGACGGAGTGTGTTGTTAAGTCACTCCGTGCTGTTAAAGTCACCCGTTAGAAACCTGCAGGGACAAAAAATCCAACCATGTTAAGGGTTGGTGTGGCTCAGGTCCCGCACAAATTAACAAACAAACAAAAAATATTTTACTAAATTTATAACTTAAAATAAAATTAGTTTATCATACAATTAATCAAAACTAATTTTACATCTTGCATTAAATTTAAATTATTGTATTAAAGTTCTGATTATATTTAAAATTAAGAAAATCCATCTTACTATAAAATAAACTTGCTTTTAATCATTGAAAGTCTTCTAATTTAATGTTTTTAAAACTGGGCTATTTTTTGTTTGTTTGTCCGTGACATGTGGGATTTAGGGGCAAATTATTCTGGCTGAATACATGTGGGATTTAGGGGCAAATTATTCTGGCTGAATTTTTTGTCCCTGCAGGTTTCGAACCCCGATGACTTTAACATCACGGAGCACCTTCACAAAACAACAGAACACTCAGTCACCAACTGTCTTACACCTCAATAACTTCAAAACTAAACCATTAAAAAAGTAATCATTTAAAGTTTTCTCCTTTAATGATTTCAAAGGGGGCCATTCAATTTTGAAGCGTAACTAATAATAAATTATTTTTAAAAAAATACCATTTAAAATACTCCGTAATGCTTCCCAGTCTTCCCAATGTTCACATAATAAACCACTGAACAGTAAATTCTATGGGTGTTAATCGACTTATTCTTAATGTTGTTTTGTTTATATCTGTTTATGTTTTTTCTTGTCTAAAAATCTGTTAGAAATTTAGAAGGATAATTGAAATCTTAGATTTTGGTGGTTTTGATTATAAATTGTAGTTGTTTCGGGATTTTAAGGGTGTTGAATCAAATTATGTATTGGAAAATTAAATTTAAATAATGTAAAATTGTCATTTCACCTATAATTATATTGCTTATAATTACCAAAACAATTAAAAACCTAAAACATAGCCTTGTTAATTATAATGTTGTTTTGATTTTATACTTTTATGAAAATGTTTTTCTTTTATGAGTTTTGTCCAAAAATCTGCTACAAATTTTAAAAAAAGCAGTTAAAATTACAAATATGATGCAAATCACATGTTTACAAATATACTTGGACTTTGAAGACTAAATTATATATTAGAAAATAAAATTCAACCAAATTTTAATAATATAAAATTGAAATTTCACCAATAATTAAATAATTATATTACAAATTGTAAAAAAAAAAAAACAAAAAAAAAACCTAAAAGTTTACCTAATTATTCCAAAGCAGAAGAGCGATGGTGATTACAATTCAAGTTGATTGTTCATGAACTTTCTGATCCTAACGCTCTGGCCGATGGTTGGGATGCCTACTGCCAGCTATCTATTTATTGCCGTTTTAAAATATATCCATTTTCAAGCTTTACAGAGAGTCTTTGGACATAGATATCAGAGCGTGGACTGTTGTTGATGCAAACTGGATAGTATTATTTTATATATGGTGTTGGTTAAACATTTTTTTTTGGTTTTTTGGTTGGAATCTAGTGATGTAAATTTGAATAAAATTGCTAATTTTTTGTTGTTTAAATTATATTTCTGAATGTATAAATGAATTTATTAAAAATCTCTGTTACATTTTTATTATACAAACTTAACCACTTAAATCCGCAATCTTCAACCATTTTTCATCGGGATTTCAGTAAAATCAATAGAATCCATCCATTGAAAAGAGAAAAAGATAAGGCAAAAATAGAAAGTTTAGACTACTTTTTATTGATTTTCTGGTGGATTGGTTGGTTATCCTATCAGATCTGGTTGGTTTATTTAAAATTATGATCACATGATTCACATTCCTATATCTTTCCCCATTGATGTGACAAGTTTTAAAAACAAAAGCAGCTCATTGCATCTCCATTCAAAAACAGTTTCTGTGTTATTGAACATCCCTTGGAAACCATTGATTAAGGAAGGATTAGCAGAGCATACCACAAGTTTTTCTGATTCCAGCTGAACTCTTCCTTATTGCAAAAAATGTCAGGCTATTATCAAAAAATACATACCAAACTAAACTTATGGAACAGTTTTTTTCAAATAGTGCAGGTAATACAAGTTCCAGCTAGCCATCAAATCACATAGATTTAGAAGATAAGCGCCTGCGCGCGCGCGCGCACAAATAAGATTATTTGTCTAGAAAACAAAATGTGCTAGGGTTCTAGAAAGAGGAGAAGACACTAAAGCTAAGTGAAGCTTAGCTAGTGTAACGCTTGCATCGAGTGATAGCAGTGCAGCTTCTGTGGTAAGGTCTTACAGGCCCTGTTGCCGCGTAACAGTTACGAGTGTAATAAGACCTCCCAGACCGAGGCCGGCATGGAACGCGATTCGCAGCCAATGCTCCATAGCTGATGTAGTAACGGACCCTCCGCAGAAGCCTCCCATGCGCCTCAGAATCCATCATAAACTCCTCTTCAGTCTCATCATTGCACTCGCCCAAAGNCCCAGACCGAGGCCGGCATGGAACGCGATTCGCAGCCAATGCTCCATAGCTGATGTAGTAACGGACCCTCCGCAGAAGCCTCCCATGCGCCTCAGAATCCATCATAAACTCCTCTTCAGTCTCATCATTGCACTCGCCCAAAGTGCCATCGCAGATCTGGCCCGCAGAGGATTCGAACCCGCGCTGCTCATAAGATGCAACGCCACCCAACCAGTTAGAGGTCGCTGTAACTTCCTGGGAATTCAAAGCTGTATGCAGGGATTCTGCCATTAAAAACAGCGAGACCACCAGGAGCAGCATTGTTCCCAACCGACCCATTGCGAAATCGAGAACACGAACTCGGCCTACTGGTTACGCTTGAGTTTAATTTAAAGGCGGTGTGATAGCTGTAACGCGTACGGTTTTTACCCTTTGGTGGGCGCACCAGCGGCTTTGAGGTTGACAGCCGCGTGAGCCAGCAGAGTAAAAGTGGGTGAGCAATAAGCACCTTGTCCAGCGAGCAATAAAGTGCCGAATGAAATAGGTACAGGCGAAAGGGAACTCCTTGGACCCACACGCCAGACCATGTGATCGACAGCTTTTCTCGATACCGGGACAGCACTGGACCTGTCTGTACATGTTACCAACTGGGTATTATTAGCCATTGTTGAGTTGGCACGCGTTATAAACTTTATGAGGTTTAATATCTCCGAAACTCGTGTGGTGTGTTTTCTTTCTCTTTCCTGGACTGTACCAGAGGCCAGGGCCCAGCCTCAGCCCACGGGCGTACTGGGAACCGGATTCATTGGTTTTATGTGAATTTGGATTTTCTTCTTTGAAGACATAGACGTTGGATTATCGAAAAGCATAACAGAATGAGAGTACCAGAAATTCAGGCACTGGTCTAAACGTTATATCTTTTAGCGGTTTTTGGGTAATATTTTCTGTTTGATTTTGTCTGAAATCCGATGATGAATGGTTGGATCTGCAGATCTGAGTGGCTAAGTTTGTATAATCCAAGTGCCCCTGGGTTTTTCAGCACGCTGAATCCATTTATGAATTCATAAATGCAATTTAAACAACAACAAAATAGTGATTTTGTCCAAATTTACATCGAACGTTTAACCAAAGCCAAATAATTTAGAAGAATGATTGAAATTGTAGTTTTAGTTGTTAAGATTGCATAATCCTGATATAATAGGGTTTTTTAGTATGTTGAATTCATTCATGCATTCAAAAATACAACTTGAACAATGCAAAATTGCAATTTTATTAACAAATACATAGTTGGATTCTAGTGATGATTGCCATAAAAAGTCCAAAAAATAGAATGTTTAGATTTGTCCTAACTAAATGTGGCCAAACATTATCACCATGACTTTAAAAAGGTAAATGATTAGAGAATATGGGAGTGGAAAATAAAGTAGGAGTCTTCACTAAGCAATGTATGTATTTGATAGGGTAGATCTAGTCAATTTAGTTGTCATGGCCAACAATCCCAAAAAAAATTGGGATTGTCTTTAGAAGAATTGATGGAATTACATATTTTAATTGTTAAAATGACATAGTCCAGGTGTAATAGGGGTTTTCAAGGTGTTGAATCCATTTATGCATTCAAAAATGCAATTTGAGCAATGTAAAATTACAATTTCACCAATAATTACATGTCTGGATGGATTCTAGTGATGATTGTTGTTATAGCGTCAAATGTCACCTCTAAAGCTTTGATGCTTGTGTTGGCCTTATCCTTGTCCTCCTTGCAGAGAAATATTCATGATACCTCCTTGAGAGCTTCTAAAAAACAAAATCTTGAAGGATGTATGCACCCTAACAATTATGTTATCCTTGTACATGTGGGTTACTTAAGGGACACCCGTGTGTTGATGATTCCAGCTATGTGAGACATTCCCCAGGACACAAACCTGAGAGAGAGCCCCTGAGAGGGGTTGGTGGTTCCTATCTGAGAGAGAACTGGAATGTAGAGATGGCCTCCTCCTTACAGAGAGTTGAGAAGAACTCCAGATGATTCTCTCGTGTAACACAGTGAGAAAGGAGATCTGCAGAGTTGGACGTGCATGTGGTTGAGCACAAGGTGAACGTGTGAAATCCCAAAGTGTTGGGTGCATCGTCATGAGACAAAAATGAAGATGATGTATTAGCCTCCTCTGAGCAGAGAGTTGATGATGAAACTCCAGATGACTCTCATGTGTAATGCAGTGGGAAAGAAGATCTATTGAGTGGACGTGCCTGTGGATGAGCACAGGTGAACGTGATCCTAGTGGCTGAGCACTAGTGAAGAAGTGGTTCTTCTGTGTATAATGCAGTGAGCCATATATATGAACATCCCTATGGATGTGCCCCTAGTGGCTTAGCACTAGTGGGTGTATGAGATCCCTTGCTATATTGTTCAAGAGTCAGACCTGCCTGTAACCCTAATTGTAATGTAAAGGGTATAGGTCGGCCCCACCTTAATGTAATTGATAATTAATGTAAGAGATAATTAATCTGGTTAATATTAATTATATTGTGAGTTAGAGTGGTCGGCCTTGTTGTGCTAATAGAAACTTCTGTTGACAGGTCAAGTCTAATATAAGTAAAGGGAGATTCCCCATTGAGGAATCACATATTTTGTGTGTGTTTGGAGATTTCAGCAAGTACATCAACTTGGGAAAAGTGTGTACCTCTCTTGGGCGCTAATCTTCTAGGGTTTATGAGCACCCTCTTGTGTGTTAGGTTTTCTTGGTGGTAAAGGTATTTCTCTTGAAGAATATAGCAAAGGATTGGTTGGGTTTTCTTCCCTTGTTGAGAAGGGTTTGCCAGGATACTTCTTGTGTACTTGTGCATGGTGTTTCTTCTTGTGATCTTGGTTGCTGCAACAAATTGTCTATGGTTTAAGCAAAATGCTAAAATGGAATGAACTTCATGCTTAAGCCTCTATTGAAAAATCAACATGGTATTAGAGCATAGGTCTTGAAGAACCCATTGCATAAACAAATTTCATCCATCCTCTCTCTCTTTTGCAGAAACCGTACGACCCTCCTTGGGTTCCTAGAAAATCCGTATGGCCTGCTCTTCTAGAGGTTTTCAACACTTGGCACTTGGACGTTGGGTCTAGAAAGGGCATAGGTGTGTACGACCTCCTTCAACGTACCTCCAACAAGTCTCAAACTGCAATTCCGAGCATTTTGACTTTTTGTCCTTAGGGTTTCTAGGGTTTCACTGATTTCTACAGAAAATTTCATAATTGTGTTTCTGCAACTTCTTGAAAAAGCTATTAAGCTTACTAGGGCTATCATATCCTTCAAAGGCTTATTGTTGGCAGTCATAAGCCCAACTAAATCTAAAAGTGCTAGCCTAGCCTAGCCGTTAGGTTTACTTGCCTAGTTGACAAGGATTTGTGAAGAATCTAAAATTATGATGAACAAAACTATGATGGAAGATAAGCTTGATGGATCAAGTAACTTCAAGTTCCTGGAAGACAAGACTTCAAAGGAATACTTATTGTGGGTGATACAAAAAGGTGACACTGTGACTACGTCCTTCATTAAGATGTCAGAGGAGAGAGATCAACCATGTACCATTGGAGAAATCATATCAGCACCCTCAGGTATGCACTTGTATATATATTATTTGTATCATTGTTATGAGGGTAATTGCACGATGAAGGAACCTTTTGTTGAAGTCATGGGTCCAGAGGGATCTCAGTGAATTCAGAGGAACAACACACTGGAAGTGAAGACTCCAAGTTTGATTGTTGTAATTGTCATTCATCTAACCTATATTTCTAAAGTTTGCTACATTACAAGTAGGTGTTGTAGCTGTGACAACAATCCTTAAATTGTTTTGATTCTAGAGATGTACTCATTATTCTCCTTTAGTATATATTCTTGTTTTGGTTCCTCTTGTTTTCTTGTTCCAGACATGTTAAGAACAAAGAAAGATGCTTATCCTTCAGAGGGAGTCAAAACTATTTGAGAAAGAGGAAGAATAGAACCATCAGTGAGACAATACCTTCCCCCCCTTCAACATTTCAGAGGGAGACATACATTATTCCAGCTGATCTAGTTGCTCCAGTTGATATGTCCAGACATATTGCAGTAGGGCATAAAAGGCTTGCCTAGGCTCACTTTGCAGGAGGCAGAGGAACATACAAGCTCATTAAGGCACATCCCGAGAAAACAAAAAGATATTTTAGAGCTATCCTTCAGTCATGAGACACTTCATTGATTTTGAGCCTCCTTCTCTTGGAGAAGCAACAAGAGAACAGGTATGGAAAGATGCCATAACAAAAGAATACTAGTATATCTTAAAAGAATGATGTATAAGATATTGTTCAGAGACCAGAAGAGAAGTCTGTGGTAACTTCCAAGTAGATATATAAGATCAAACATGCAGCTGATGGAAGTGTCGAGAAATACAAAGCGAAATCTATAGCCAAAGGATTCTCACAAACAAAGGGAGTTGTCTATGATAAGACACTTGTTCCAGTAAGCCCGATACACTTCCAAGTGTCTATGATAAGACACTTGTTCCAGTAAGCCCGATACACTTCCAAGTGTCTATGATAAGACACTTGATCCACTAACCCGACACACTTAGAGGTTTATAGCCGCGTGAGCCAACAAAGTAAAGTGGGTGAGCAATAAGCACCTTGTCCAACGAGCAATAAAGTGTCGAATGAAATCGGTACAGGCGAAAGGGAACTCCTTGGACCCACACGCCAGACCATGTGATCGACAACTTTTCTCGATGTCAGGACAACACTGGACTTGTCTGTACAGGTTACCAACTGGGTATTATTAGCCATTGTTGAGTTGGCAGGCGTTATAAACTTTATGAGGTTCAATATCTGTGAAACTCGTGTGGTGTGTTTTCTTTCTCTTTCCTGGACTGTACTAGAGGCCAGGGCCCAGCCTCAGCCCACGAGCGTACTGGGAACTGAATTCATTGGTTTTATGTGAATTTGGATTTTCTTCTTTGAAGACATAGACGTTGGATTATTGAAAAGCATAATAGAATGAGAATAGTAGAAATTTAGGAAGTAGTCTAAACATTCTACCTTTTGGAGCGAAGCATTAGCAAGCATACACGGAAGGGAAAGAAGCACCACGCGGGTCATATACCTATCTATCAATGACCTAGTGATAATGATTCGTAGGGCGGTAGGTTGTTTTCCTATAATTTTTTTCAGTTTGATTTTGTCCAAAATCCGGTGATGAATGGTTGGATCTATAGATCTGAGTAGTTAAGTTTGTATAATCCAAGTGCCCTGGGGGTTTTTCAACAAGACGAACCCATTTATGGATTCAAAAATGCAATTTAAACAACAGAAAATAGTGATTTTGTCCAAATTTACATCGTCGAATTCTGGCCAAAATACCCAAACGGTAGAACGTTTAGCCAACGCCAAATATTTTAGAAGAATGATTGAAATTGTAGATTTTAGTTGTTGAGATTGCATAATCTTGATATAATAGGGTTTTTCAGTGTGTTGAATTCATTTATGCATTCAAAAATACAACTTGAACAATCCAAAATTGCAATTTTATTAACAAATACATAGTTGCATTCGAGTGATGATTGCCATAAAAAATCCAAAAAGTAGAATGTTTAGATTTGTCATAACTAAATGTAGCCAAATATTATCACCATGACTTTAAAAAGGTAAATTATTAGAGAATTATATAGTGGCAGTGGAAAATAAAGTAGGAGTCTTCACTAAGCGATGTATGTATTTGATAGGGTAGATCTAGTCAATTTAGTTGTCGTGGCCAACATTCCCAAAGAATTTTCAGATTGTCTTTAGAAGAATCATTAGAATTGCAGATTTTAATTGTTAAAATTGCATAGTCCAGGTGTAATAGGGGTTTTCAAGGTGTTGAATAAATTTATGCATTCAAAAATGCAATTTGAGCAATGTAAAATTACAATTTCACCAACAATTAGATCTCTCAATGGATTCTAGTGATGATTGTTGTTATAGCGTCAAATGCCACCTCTAAATCTTTGATGCTCTTGTTGGCCTTATCCATGTCCTCCTTGCAGAGAAATATTCTTGATAACTCCTTGAGAGCTTCTAAAAAATAAAATCTTGAAGGATGTATGCGCCCTAACAGTTGTGCTATCCGCGTACACACGAGTTACTTAAGGGACACCCGTGTACATAATGCTAATATAATTATGCCCAAATTAAGGATGAGTTACAGGATTGGTTAGTTGTCTAACTCATTTTCCCTGTACCCAACTGTCTCTGACTGATTGGAGACCGCATCAAATGAACATTTGCCTCATGGAGAAAGGTAATGATACTTTGCACATTCAAGCAAACACTCATCTGGCTATTTTCGCCGAGTTTGTAAGCCCATTTTATCCATGTTGCTGCTATTGTTTTTGCCTTGGAAACCCTTGTTTCTAGTTTCCCTCTGATCACCAACCTTTTCTTTCCAAGAGTTTCTCTCTATACTCTCTTTGGGCCTGTGGTGACTTCAGTGTCAGAAACATCCCTATAGTAGGAGCTAGAGTGGAGGAATCTAGGATCTCTTTCGACGGGGCAACGCCACATCGAGCATGTATAAGTTGTAACCACCTTGTTGTTTTTCATCAATAATATAAAAAACTCGTTTCTTCGAAGTATATTGTGTTATTATTGTTCATATTTACAATGTTTTTGTATACATTTCAATAGAATACTAATTGCTTCGTTCTTTTCTATCATTTTACATAGAGCTAACATGTAGTTATTACTATAACTACATCTCCGTATAGATATACTTGTTCAAGGTTTTTGCAGGATTGCGGAGAAATCTTTGGGAGTGAACAAAATGATTTTGTCAATCAGGAACAACACCAAACATTGGGATCTTACTGAGTTGGTTTTCCTCTTTTTCAATAAGTTAGTTATTCTTGTGAAATTCGGTTGTCTTATCTTTGTTTGGTATTTTGTTTGGAATGTAGTTTATATATGGTCATAGGTACGTTGCAGTATAGCCCACTACTGTAGGGGATTTTCCCCAAAAGCATAACTAACGACCATATTGGAGAATTTTCTCTCATGGGCCTACTTTGGGCTTTAGTTTTGTGTTTGCTTGGTTTATTTGTCTTTCTTTTTCCTTAGATTGCTACTTGTCACTTGAGTCAGTGGTTTACAGTGATTAGAGTCTTTCCCCTTTTCATTTGAGCCAGTTGTCTTGTCTCCTTCCTTCTTTTTTGAAGTTATTGGAGTACATACACGTGTTGCAGTTACCACAGTTGCATATATACACGCGCTTGACAGTATATACAGTCGCGTGTACACTAGTCTCCTTATGGTCAGGCACGTACATCATCCTAGGAGATGTTTTTTGAAAATATTTTTGGTTTGAGGGTGTTTGGCTAGGTGTTTGAGGTCTTTCTTGAGACTTTGAGATTTTGTTGATGTTGCTAACTGAGTCATGTAGTAGTTGTTGAACACACCGCCCACACTAAGAGGGGTGAATTAGTGTGTGGACGTTTCTAACTTTTATTCTTCTTACAAGTTAGCAGTTAAAACTTAATTGAACAAATTAAGAACAATTAAATCATAATCACAATGGACAAGAGATACCAAATGTTTGTGTAAACTTTTGTATAATTGATATGTATATATATGTGAATATAGTAATATGAATTTTCCCAGCACCAACTGAAGTAGGGAGCACCAACTCCTCGAAGAGCACCAACTCTCAAACAAGACCCAGCTTGCCACAAGACCCAACTTGCTGATAGAACGCAATTTATCCAACTAGAGTTCATATAGTAGCTCAACCAACTCTAGTAGCAGTGATCTATTATTGAATCAATTATGTTTCATGATCAAAGGTATACCATCAACACTCATCACTGCACTTCATCTTCACTCTGAAATTCGCGCCTTCTTCACTTCGTTTTTCGTCTAGTATTCACGTCTTCTTCACTTCGTCTTCTCTCTGATATTTGCACAAACCTCATGTCCACATCCCCTTCCTTTTTCTCCGCAGGCCGCTCTTCCTCAGTGAGCCTCTCTTTTCCACAAGCCTGTCTTCTTCCTCAAGCACACAATCCAGTGAATCAATCATGGTTGTATTTATAGTTGCTTATGCTCAAAACTTGCTTAAGTTATTGAGCCGACTTGTGCAACAAGTTATAACTAACTTGTCTATTTACAACAACTTTGGGACCACCAGAGATCATCGTTTTGGGTCTTCAACTTTAAACTTGGCATCCCCTTTTCTTTCATAAATCGATCACAGGATGGATCGATTTCCTTCGTCTCCGTGATAACAGAAATAAGCGCTTCCTTCAAACCATGTTCATATGATCATAGGCGTAGAACCACAGGCTTATAAATTTAAGCGAAGCATTCCATTCTGCCTTTTAAATCTCTTTACCATATGGCCAATGGCGTTAATCAGATGTTAGGCGAGACGAGCGCTTGAGCGCTTATCAATTCAACGATCGTGATTCAATCTTTGATGAGATGGACGATTGTCAGGACTTTGGGACTTCACCCTCCGGGTCTTCGAGACTTCGCAACCTTTCAAATATCCCGAAGTAGATTTTTCCAAACAGATTGGACGATTCTCATTATATCACAAAACTGGATCAATGGTCATATTCGATCCTTACATCGCTTAATCTGACAACCAAGGCTTAATCAAGCATTAAGATGGATGGCCACCAATTACTTCGGGACTTCGGCTATTATGCTTACGCTATCCTTCCACTGTATTTTGATCAACGGTTGAGAGTACACCCGACATCAGATCGACGATCAAGATCTCTTTCGGGTCTCCGGACTTCGGAGATTTCAAATCTCAACCCCTTCTTTCCTCCGTATGTCAATCTTCTGGAGCTGTCAATCCACTGACGCGTGTCCCTTTCGAATCAACGATCAAGATCTCCTTCGAGTCTCCGGACTTCGGAGATTTCAAATCTCAACCCCTTCTTTCCTCCGGAGTGATCACCTACTGAGTAAGTCATAAGTGGTGGAGACCGCTTGTTGTCGGTTAATACTTCCACTTACACTATCCTTCCACTGTAGTAGATCGACGGTCGAGAATGCTCCCGAAGTGATCTTTAGATCGAACTTTTTGCGTCCACTTCGGGACTTCAGGGCTTTGGGCAAGTGTTGGTGGTAGAACTCCCGAAGAAAACTCCCAGAGTGATGTAACTTACATACATCACTTGATGATGTGTCATGAGCCGAGCTACTTACGCTGTCCTTCCACTGTATTAGATCAATGGTTGAGAATGCTCCTGAAGTGATCTTCAAATTGGGCGACTCATGTCCACTTCGGGACTTCGACATTCAGGACTTCGAGACTTTGGTCATTTGCTGGTGGTGAAACTCCCGAAGCAATTCTCGCAGAGTGACGTAACTTGCTTATGTCACTTGTTGACATGGCACGAGCCAATTTCCTCTTGACGCTTGTCATCATCTGATTATTCCATGTGTATTTGCTGACGTGGTCTACTGACATGGTCTGCCACATGTCTTTTTTTGTCGTGTTCTGCTTACATGGTCTGCCACATGTCCTTGTAGACATGGTCTGCCACATGTTCTTGTAGACGTGGTCTGCCACGTGTCCTTGCTGACGTGGTCTGCCACATGTCCTTGCTGACGTGGTCTGTTGACGTGGTCTTCCACGTGTCCTTGTTGATGCGGTCTGCTAACATAGATCTCCCTGATCTAATAGTCATCGTATGTTCTCCAGATCCGATGGTCCTTATTCATTTCAGATTTTCGGCTCTCCAGTCTTCGGGTCTTTCAAATCTCAAACTAAAAAATCTGAAGTGAGATTTTTACGAAGCTTAACCTCCTTGCATATTTATACCCGAACTAAGTGTTGTTCGTTGATCATGATCCTAGATCAATGGATCGATCTATCCGCGATGCAACTCTTCTAGCTTATCCTATCCTTCCACTTAGAGTGATCCAACGGCTGACGAAAATTCACATAAATGAGGTCTCAGATCTTTTACCTCGCTTATCCTATTCTTCCACTCGAAATGATATGACGGCTGAAGGGAATTAGGGTTTGATCCGACGGCTGATGAGTATTCGGATAATCAAATTCTCAATCCTTTCAGATTATCCCATCCTTCCACTAAAATGTTATCCAACGGTCGTGAAGACACTCGAAGAAGATCAACGATCAAGGATGGTTGCAGAACCACAACTTGCAAGTGATTTAACTTACCACCAAAACTCCGCAATTTGAAGTTGTGCATTGTTGGTGAGCCAACCACAATCGTCGATCTTCGAGGCTATAATATCTGACGGTCCTGACTAATTGCGGGATTGGAACTAGCGAGTCGTTTAATTCTCCTTCTGATCTTCACAATTTGTCCCTGCCGTTGATATGGCTTGCAGATCTGATGATCACGATCCTCCAACGTTCCTCAAGCCCACGATCACTCATGTGACCGACGTCCGTAATATTAGATGATCAACATGGTTAATTTCTTGATCGGACGGCTGCTGAGGCTTCTCACTCTGATCGGATGGCTACTGAGGCTTCTCACTCTGAGCTTACGCTTTTCCTTCCGAGCTTTGATCTCTGCATTTGCTAACCCTCCTGAGATTTTATCATAGGAACATTGTTGATCCTATCGTGATCAACAATAATCACAAATTGCTTCATACTGTTCGCTTCTTCTGCTAACTGATATACTGTGCAATGCGCTCTTCCTTCTGAGCTTTGATCTTCATTCGCTTCTATACTGTGTTTTCCCTTCTGAGCTATGCTCTTCATACTGTTCGCTTCTTCTGCTAACTGATATATTGTTGACATCAATGACAATATCATCTATGGTAAATCACAATGATAATTCATCATAACAAAAAATCATCACATTGACTGTTGACATCAATGACAATATGTCCAACAAGATATTCATACTGTTCGCTTCTTCTGCTAATTGATATACTGTTGACATCAATGACAATCTCATCTATGGTAAATCACAATGATAATTCATCATAACAACAAGTCATCACATCGTCTGTTGACATCATTGACAATATGTCCAACAATCTCCCCCTTTGTCATTGAGGGAAATCCACTAACTTCATATACAAAACTCCTCCTGTGATGATGCTTTCCTCTTATGAAGTTTTCTCTCCCCCTTTGACATCAATGGCAAAGGTTTTTCTCCTCCTGTGGTAAAGCTTTGTATGTTACTTACCAGAATATGAACTTGGGTAACTCTTCCTACAATCATGTTCTGCCTGCCATAACTGAATGACTCCCCCTGTCAGTATGCTCTCTCTCTGCTTCTGACTACTCTCCCCCTTCGTTTCTGAAAAGGTATCTCTTTTTGACAAGGTTTCTTCCCCTGTTAATTTACTAACTTCTTATCTCAGTTGATTGGTATTTTTGTGTTTCAAATGAGTAGTCTTCTTGATACCAATTTTTGTAGTGATCAAGTCTTTTCAAAACTTAATCTAATTACTTTCTTATTTACTAACCAAAATACTTCCCCTGAGTTTTTATTGATTGTTCTCCCCCTTTGTTTCTAAAAGGGTATCTTTTTCTAATAGGGTCTCTCCTCTTGTTATCTCTACAGGATTTCATGTACATCATAATGTTGCTTCTGCGGATGTCGTTGTCCTACCAGAACACTGCGCAATTGTAGCTCATATTATTCAAACAACCCTTGGATCTGCACATTGATTCTCATCGATCTCTAACCATATGTATCCATCTTTATCCAAGATGCTTCTTTACTGTACATTTCTCTTAAGTTGTTTGGGAAAGTTTATACTATGCTTGTCACATGACTGCAATTCTTTTTGCAACAATTGACTTCACTTTTGTTCACATGTTCAGTCTTTGCTATCCACATCTGTGAATGTCCTGATTTCTTGAACTTTGTTCTCTGATCTTCTATTACTGCAACTTCATTTTTCTTCCATGTTTCATTTACTCATTTTGTCGTATTGTATGAAGCATTTCTCATTGAATGTTTTCTTGAGTTCCAACAGTTATTGGCTTTGTGGCCATATCCACCACAACTATAGCATCTCATAGTGTAACAATGTGCAACAATATGTCCAACATGATTGCAGTTCCAACATCTTATATTGTTGTTGAACCTACCAAATTGTTTTCTTCCATGATGCCTACAATCCAAGGCTTTATGTCCATATTCATTACAATAAAAACAATAACCGTTAAAAACACTCTCATACCTTCTTTGATTCATCCATGAAGGTGTCTCTCTTCTAAATTTGCTTTGAGGTATATGAGTAACTTTTGGATGTCTTCCTTGATCTGATCTTCTAAATTTTGTAGTGTTTCTTTTATTTCTTTAACGTGAATAACTTAAGTCATACTTGCTATCACTTTTTACAACTGAAGGAGTTGTGTCAGAACTATCTTTATCCTTTACAAATGAAGGACCTGTGTCAGACCTGTTTTCACCTTTTACAAATGAAGGACCTGCATCAGGTTTCTTAGGAGTATTGATTTCTTCCTTGTTATATCCAAGACCGGATTTGTCATTTGGTGATCTCTGACTATCCAATATCTCATCCACGGTCATGGAGTTGTTCAAGAACTTGATTTCGGTGTTTGACTTCTCAACCTTCTTTCTAAGATTCACAACTTCTGCTTCCAGCTTATGACATGATTCTTCCTTTTTGTTCAGCTGGTTCCTCACTACCTCCTCCCTTCTTTTGGCTTCTTCAAGTTGGATTTTAAGATTGACATAGTTTTCCCTTAGTTCTGCAGGGTTTTTGCTTGGTTAATCATCTTCCTTCTTTTCTTCTTTTGCTTGACTGATTTCATTTTTCAGTCTCTCGATCTCCTCTTCCTTTTCTTTTGTTAGACTAGTAACTTCTGTTTTCAATCTTTTGATCTCTTCTTCTTTGTTTTCTAACTGAATCTTTTGCTCAGATATGATTTCTTCATTGTCTTTGAGCTTTTATTTTATTTCTAGGATATGCTTTTGATTGCTAAGCTCATCATCTTCCTTCTTCTTTTCTTTTACTTGACTAATTTCTTTCTTCAACTTCTCGATCTCCTCTTCTTTTTCTTCTAACTGATTATCCTGCTCATATATTATCTTTTCATTGTCTTTGAGCATTTCCTTTATTTCCAAGATATGATTTCGACTCTTTTCAAGAAATTCTTTAGTGTAGTCATGAAGATAGCTATAGTCTGAATCATTATGGTCATAGAGATATTCACAAAGACTCCAATCAACCTTTTGTTTGGCCTTTGATAGTTCTTCTTCTACTTCTTCCATGGGATAAATTCTAACAGAACATTCTTTTATTGTATCTGAGTCTTCTTCTTTACTTGCAGGGGAGGATTCAATATCAACATCATTGCAATCAAAATATTATGGAGAGTCTTTACCTTTATTGATGGTTGAGTCTTCCTCTTCATCCTTGATAGGAATGTCTTTTGTGTCTTGTCTTTTGATTTGATACATTTCTTATAACTTCATCCATAAGTCCTTGGCGGATGTGCATAGTCCTATGCTTGCTTTGTCTGTATCTGATAATCCATTGAGAAGAATCTTCAATGCCACTTCATTGTTCTTCCTTTCTCTTATTTGAACTGTAATCTTGGATAGATTCTTTGATGTAGTTAAATCCCAGAGATTGCTTACTAATGATTTCCAAACTTCAGATCCTTTTGACTTCAAATAATGTTTCATACTTTCTCTCCATGAGGAATAATCTGTTCCATCAAATAAGGGAGCTTCAATTGCGGAGAGAGCCATCTATCCACCCATTTCTTTAGGATCTACCTTCTAGTGGTTAAACTGTGCTGAAGGAACCTCGCTCTGATACCAATTGTTGAACACACCGCCCACACTAAGAGGAGGGGGGGGTGAATTAGTGTGTGGACATTTCTAACTTTTCTTCTTCTTACAAGTTAGCAATTAAAACATAATTGAACAGATTAAGAACAATTAAATCATAATCACAATGGACAAGAGATACCAGATGTTTGTGTAAGCTTTTGTATAATTGGTATGTATATATATGTGAATATAGTAATATGAATTTTCCCAGCACCAACTATTTTGTATCAGCACCAACTGAAGTAAGGAGCACCAACTCCTCGGAGAGCACCAACTCCTCGGAGAGCACCAACTCTCAAACAAGACCCAACTTGCTGATAGAACACAGTCTATCCAACTAGAGTTCATATAGTAGTTCAACCAAATCTAGTAGCAATGATCCATTATTGAGTCAATTATGTTTCATGATCAGAGGTATACCATCAACACTCATCACTACACTTCATCTTCACTCTAAAATTCACACCTTCTTCACTTCATATTTCCTCTGATATTCACGCCTTATTCACTTCGTCTTCTCTCTGATATTTGCACGGACCTCAGGTCCGCAGACCACTCTTCCTCAACGAGTCTCTCTTTTCCACAAGCCCGTCTTCTTCCTCAAGCACACAATCCAGTGAATCTTTCATGGTTGTATTTATAGTTTCTTATGCTCAAAACTTGTTTAAGTTATTGAGTCGACTTGTGCAACAAGTTATAACTAACTTGTCTATTTACAACAACTTTGGGACCACCAGAGATCATCGTTTCGGGTCTTCAACTTTAAACCTAGAATCCCTTTTTATTTCATAAATTGATCACAGGATGGATCATTTTCCTTCGTCTCTGTGATAACAGAAATAGGCGTTTCCTTCAAACCACATGATTATCAATTTAAGTGATGCATTCCATTTTGCCTTTTAAATCTCTTTACCATATGACCAATGGCGTTAATCAGACGTTAGCCGAGATGAGCGCTTGAGAGATTATCAATTCAATGGTCACGATTCAATCTCTGATGAGATGGATGATTTTTGGGACTTCAAGACTCCGCCCTCCGGGTCTTTGAGACTTCACAACCTTTCAAAACTCCCGAAGCAGATTTTGCCGAACAGATCGGATGGTTCTCATTATATCATAGAATTCGATCCTTACATCGCTTAATCCGATGACCAGGGCTTAATCAAGCATTGAGATGGATGGCCACTAATTACTTCAGGACTTTAGCTATTATGCTTACGCTATTCTTCCACTGTATTTTGATCAACGGTTGAGAGTACACTCGACATCAGATCGACGGTCGAGATCTCCTTTGGGTCTCCGGACTTTCGGAGATTTCAAATCTCAACCCCTTATTTCCTCCATACATCAATCTTCTAGAGATGTCAATCCACTGATGTGTGTCCCTTTTGGATCAACGGTCGAGATCTCCTTCAGGTCTCCGGACTTCGGAGATTTCAAATCTCAACCCCTTCTTTCCTTTGGAGTGATCACTTGCTGAGTAAGTCATAAGTGGTGGAGATCACTTGTTGTCGGTTAATACTTCCACTTACACTATCCTTCCATTGTAGTAGATCGACGGTTGAGAATGCTCCCGAAGTGATATTTAGATCAAACATTTTGTGTCCACTTTGGGACTTCGGCATTCGAGACTTCAAGTCTTTGGGCAAGTGCTAGTGGTAGAACTCCCGAAGTAAAACTCCCAGAGTGATGTAACTTACTTACGTCACTTGATGACGTGTCATGAGCCGAGCTCCTTACGTTGTCCTTCCACAGTATTAGATCAATGGTTGAGAATGCTCCCGAAGTGATCTTTAGATTGGACGACTCATGTCCACTTTGGGACTTCGACATTCAGGACTTCGGGACTTTGGTCATTTGCTGGTGGTGAAACTCCTGAAGCAATTCTCTCAGAGTGACGTAACTTGCTTATGTCACTTTTTGACATGGCACGAGCCAATTTCCTCTTGATGCTTGTCATCATCTGATTATGCCATGTGTATTTTCTGACGTGGTCTGCTCACATGGTCTACCACATGTCTTTTGCTGTCGTGGTCTGCCACATGTCCTTGTAGACATGGTCTGCTGATGTGGTCTACCACGTGTCCTTGCTGACGTGGTCTTCCACACATCCTTGCTGATGTGGTTTGCTGACATAGATATTCTGACGTGGTCTGCCACGTGTCCTTGCTGATGTGGTCTGCTGACGTAGATGTCCTTGATCTAATGATCATCGTATGTTATCTAGATCTGATGGTCCTTATTCATTTCAGATTTTTGGCTCTCCGGGCTTTGGGTCTTTCAAATCTCAAATTGAAAAATCTGAAGTGATATTTTTTTGGAGCTTAACCTCCTCGCATCTTTATACCCGAACTAAGTGTTGTTCATCGATCATGATCCTAGATCGATGGCTTGATCTGTCTGTGATGCAACTCTTCTAGCTTATCCTGTCCTTCCACTTAAAATGATCCAACGACTGCCAAAAATTCGCATAAATGAGATCTTAGATCTTTTACCTCACTTATCCTATCCTTCCACTCGAAATGATCCGACGACTGAAGGGAATTCGGGTTTGATTCGACAACTGACGGGTATTCAGATAATCAAATTCTCAACCCTTTCAAATTATCCTGTCCTTCCACTAAAATGTGATCCAACGGTCGTGAAGACACTCGAAGAAGATCAATGATCAAGGATGGTTGTGGAACCACAACTTGCGAGTGATTTAACTTGTCACCAAAACTCCGCAATTTGAAGTTGTGCGCTGTTGGTGAGTCAACCACAATTGTCAATGTTTGAGGATATAAGATCTGATGGTCCTGACTAATTGCGGGATTAGAACTAGCGAGTCATTTAATTCTCCTTCTGACCTCCACAATTTATCCCTGTCGTTGATCTGGCTTGCAGATCTGACGGTCACGATCCTCCAACGGTCCTCAAGCCCACGGTCACTCATATGACCGACGTCCGTAATATTAGGCAATCAACACAGTCAATTTATTGATCAGACGATTGCTGAGGCTTCTCAGTCTGATCGGATGGCTGCTGAGGCTTCTCACTTTGAGCTTACGCTTTTCCTTCCAAGCTTTGATCTCTGCATTTGCTAACCCTCCTGAGATTTTATCATAGGAACATTGTTGATCCTATCGTGATCAATAATAATCACGAATTGCTTCATATTGTTCGCTTCTTCTGCTAACTAATATACTGTGCAATGCGTCTTCCTTCTGAGCTTTGATCTTCATTTGCTTATGTACTTCGTTTTCCCTTCTGAGCTATGATCTTCATTCTGTTTTCTTCTTCTGCTAACTGATATACTATTGACATCAATGACAATATTATCTATGGTAAATCACAATGATAATTCATCATAACAACAAATAATCACATCGACTGTTGACATCAATGACAATATCATCTATGGTAAATAATAATGATAATTTATCATAACAACAAATCATCACATCGACTGTTGACATCAATGACAATATGTCCAACAAGATCTTCATATTGTTCACTTCTTCTGCTAACTGATATACTGTTGACATCAATGACAATCTCATCTATGGTAAATCACAATGATAATTAATCATAACAACAAATCATCACATCGACTGTTGACATCAATGAAAATATGTCCAACAATAGTTTGTTTTGATTTTTATAAAGAAAAACAAGGTTATTTGGTGCTTGTATCATTCTGAGTCATTTTTGGATTTGCGTTTTGGTTTCCATTCTTTTTGGCTTTCTTTTGATCTCTCTGCTGCATTTTGAGTTTTTATCTTTAGACCTAATTTTTTCAAGTCTTCCTAACTATGTATGCACTTTCCTTTGATAACAGGTGTGTGCATACACTACTTCTATATAGGAGTCAAGCTCGTACATGTGTGCTAAAAAACACGTAAGTGTTGGGTCATATACACGCCATGTAGAAGGACAAAGCGCGTACACACGATCCCTGTAGAAGGAAAAATTGTGTGCAGATCTCATACGTGCTTCCTACGGTGATATAGGATGCGTACATAATCTTATACACATGACTTACAATGGAGACAATTGCGTACATCTAAAAAAGATATACTTTTTTGCTTGTTTTTCAGCCTTTTTTAAGCCTGTTTTAGCTAGTTTGGGGGTATTTTTTAGGGAGTTTGGTCTTGAAAATTTTGTTGGAATATAGGAGGTTGGTAAGGCCTTAAATATGAATGGAAAACAAAGTTTTTTATCCATGTTTGTTTCCCTTTTATCCCTTGGATTGAATCACTATAAGACTAGTTTTGTTCTTAGGATCTTGGTTTCTTGGTCGTAGTTGCGGTCACTTTTTAAACTTAAGTTTGTATTTGAGTTTGAAACTTTTCTTTTGTTCTTTCCTTGGATTTTTCAAACATAAAACAACAAAATTTCATTCTCTTAACATCCTTTGTTATTTTTTTCTTTGGTAGAAAGAAAATGAAAATGAAAAACCCTAGTTTGGTGCTAGTTAGGTTTCTTTCTTTCTATTGCTTTGTTTTGCTTTATATTTGAAAAATAAAAACATATTAGCATGGGATTTTGTTTTCTTCTCATCTTGAAAACATTTCAAAGGAAAAATAACAAATACCATCTTTGTCTTTGCTTCTTTTGTTTTTCTCAAAAGGCTGCATTATGCATTTTGAATCAGAAAGAGAAAAGATTGCATTTCAAGGTTTGAAAGATTGTTCATGCATTTTTCTTTTTGAAACTCTTTTTCATTGAAGAAGTAGTGTAAGGTTTTATTTTCCAGTGTTTTTATAAGTTTCATTTTTGCAAGAGTCTCAAACAATATCTGTTTCACTTTCGTATCCTTTGAGTTAAAAACAATCGCTAAAATGAACGCTAAATTCAAAATTTACTAGACTTTGTTTCTAGGGTTAATAAACAAGTTTATGGTTAGGGAATCAGATTAAGATTGGAGAGATTAATCGCCAAGTCCGGTAAACATGTTGATTTTTCATAAGAGATAATATTGTATATGAATATATGATATGTGAATATGTTATTACAATGACCAATGTTCTATATATATAGAACATATGGTGACCATCCATGAAAAGATGCGTCCCTT
>SNQJ01S0033001.1:71004-115096 GCA_010110895.2 Picea sitchensis
CTTTCCTCCAATTGTTGAGGTGTCAACCTTGTAGGTTGAGGTGTTTTAGAAGAAGGAATATTATTCTCTCGATAGATGTTAGGAGTGGTCCTTCTAGTAGCCATAACCATATTTTTACTTTCAACATTTGTTGCCACCCTGAATGCATTCTCCAATGATTTGGGTTCCCAAAGGAAAACTTCATTTTGAATGTTATCCTTTAAATATCCTATGAATACATCAATCATGTGCTCATCTGGAATATTTGTTACCTTTATATTCAATCTTTGGAAGTTCTCAATGTGCTCTACAACTGAACCCTTTTGTTTGAGATTTATCAATTGGCTAAAGAAGGTATCGCTCCTTGTATCCTCATAGTGTGCTATCATTTATTTTGTGAAAATTGTCTAAGTGACGAGTGATTTGTGAGAACAAAGCCATCGATACCACACAAATTGATTGGGTTCTAAATATAAAGAAGCAATTCGTACCTTTTGTGTATGTGTCTCATCATGTAGATCAAAGAATTGCTCCATCTGAAGTATCCATGTGAATGGGTCCTTGCCATCAAAATTACTCATATCGATCTTAGGAAAGTGGTTGGTCTTCGACCCAAAGTTGGAGTTTCTCCATTCTTGATTCATTTTCCTTTTGTCCTCATCATGAATTTCATGGGATACATTTTCACTTTCAGGTGTCCTCTCTATTAGGAATTTTTTCAATCCTTCCATGATCTCCCTTTTTAAATCATTCATCATCCCTTGTAGTTAATATTTTGTTACTATATTATTTTGTAAATCATTTATGTCCCTAAACATTTCTTCACCTTCATTAAGAGTCCAAGCAGGATTTTATGGAGGCTTATTTGGTGTAGAAGTTCCCTTTTTCGGTGGCATGTTGGCCAAGTATCACTTTTAAACCTTGATTTCTAGTGGTTCTTCTAGACGATCTTTCTTCTGCTGTATCTCCAAAATTTCGTCCCTTCTGGTTATGAAGATTTTTTTTTTGTAGTTCTCTTATATTTATTCTCTACAATTCCACAGGTCTAAACAAAATTGGATATGCCATATGGAAGTTACGGTAACTTCCCCACAACTTGTTGATTTTGTTTCCCTTCTAGGAGAGTGTACTTGTAAAGAGTTCCAAGATCACAATATATGATATTTGATTATGAAACTTGCACCAAAAATACTATATAATTGTCATTTTCCAATGCAACTAGTGTCACTTAATTTGTATACTCAGTGAAGAAGATATCACGTTTTTACCCGAAAGACTTGTTTGAGACTAGTTAATATGACTAGTCAGATACCCTATCTTGCACAGGGTGTATCTACAAAATTAGGATGACTCAGAAACTAACTTTTTTTATCACATCTAACTTGATAATTTCGATGAATATCCTCTATATTTCAAGGTTTGAAACGTTACAGAAAAAATTTCATAGAAAAAATTCCACGATGGCTAAATTCAGGATGATTCCAGAACCCAATCTTACACAGGCTATATCTCCGAAAGTATAAGGCATCAGTAGTTGAAATTTTAACCCAACGTACCTTGATCCATATGATAAATATCCTCCAAGGGGTTCCTTCTGAAGCGTCGTAGAAAAAAAGTTATAGTGAAAATTCCAAGGTGTCTAAGATGTAGTAGCGAAACCCCAAGACCTTGAGCTCTGATACCAAATGTTAAGAACCAAATATCAAGATAGCATATAAAAACCTCCGAATAAGTACTCAACACCTTGAAAAAGAGAGAATTTCAAATAATAAGCCTCTTCGAGGGGGAAACCTCTTTATACACCACATAAATTTCCAAATACAAGATGATTCCAAATGAAAAGGTCTCCTTGGTATATATAGGAGACTAGGAGGTACAATTACAACTAATGTACTCAAATTGACATAAATAAAATAAAATTACTAATGTAATATGCCCCAATTAAGGGGTAATGTGCCACTATTTAGGGCTTAACACAAGGATATAACCCGTTCAAATCTTGACCAAACATTGCAGAGATATCATATTTTGGGGGTTTCGTTAGTGCTCATATCTCCCTAAGAGGCAGTGCTTTCGAGGTGTCAGGCTTTGCTACCCTTCCCATACGTTCGATCCCAAATGTCAATTGTTCCCTTGGACGTCGACTGCAAGTTGGTATCCTTAGTATCCTTTCCTAGTTATCTCAGAGGTGACTACAAGGGGTTTCCCATGGTACCTGAGGCAGACGTCATATCACACTATTAGTACCCATGAAGGGTTACTCGTGAAGCAAGGGTTACTTTCACCGCGTAGGGCTCATAAGTGGAGGTTGGTGTAAATGATTCTCACTCATTCGTTCATCAGTTTCAGGACTTGATTAACCCGTGCCAATTTTCGGAAGGTCTGTTTCCACTTTTTCATTGCTTTGGACTCAAGACCTTATCCACCTGGGCTGAAGTTTTGGAGAAGTATTTTGTTTGCAATGTTTCTCTTAGGATTTTTTAGTGGAGTGATACTTTGTATAGTTGGCCTTAGGTTTTTTCGGTATCACTTCTTTTGGATCGTTGATTCAAGATCGTCAACTAACTGCTCCACTAGTCGGGAAGGACCCATGGTCTTTCTCTGAAAGCGTGGAGCCACCTTCTAGAAGGTGTGGGCTTTTATACCACTGGTTCTCTAGAGTCAGTGCATGATAATTTTTCAGACATGAACAATCTCGCAAGGGATGAATCTATGCATAAGAATGACATGGTCAAAGTTATTGAGGACACCAATCAAGGGACCCCTTTCTAAGGGAATTCTTATCTTTTTCCTTTTGTTGGAAATGTTGGTGCCTCCTTGATGGCCACTTTGAACATTCCTAGGTTGAATATAGGACTACTGGTTTGGTTGTGGACCACTCTTAATGTCTTGAATGATTTTGATTTTTCTCTGATAAACACCTTATGTCATGGGCATCGAATGGAGTTGATCCTTTATTTTCTTCATCTGTGAAGTCTACTTCTCCCTCTTCTAGTGAAAGTATAGCTACTTGTAACTAGAAGTATAAAAGGAATAGGAAGGGGAAGAGTGAGAAGAAGAAGTCATCAACCTCTGCTAGTCACATTGGAGACCAGTCTTCATCCTCTGCGAGTCATGCTGGGGGAAAAATTCCAGTCACTACGAGTCATACTGACAATAGTTCACCAACCTCTACAAGTCATGTTGGAGACCAGTCACCAACCTCTATGAGTCATGTTGTAGGAAAAATTCTAGTCACTGTAAGTCATACTGACATTTGTTCCCTAGCCTTTGCAAGTCATGTTGGGGGCACCGGTCCAGTCATTGCAAGTCATACTGGCATTATTTCACCAAACTCTGCGAGTCATGTTGGAGATAAACAACCAACCTCTGCTAGTTATGTTAGGGGCAAGAAACCATCCTCTACAATTCATTCTAGGAGTGCAAAACCAAATGTTTCTAGTCATGTTGGAGTTATGTCAACAACCTCTACAAGCCATGTTGAAAATCGGTCACTAGCCTCTGCAATTCATGGTAGGAGCGCAATTATATTCCTTGTGAGTCATACCAACATCAAGTCACCAATCTTTGCGAGTCATGTTGGAGACCTGCACTCAACCTATGCTAGTCATGTTGGGGGCAATGCACCAGTTTTTGCAGGTCATGTTGGGGGCACGAGTCCAGTCACTACTAGTCATATTAGACAAATGCAACCAACCTCTGCAAGTCATGTTGGGAGCATGTCATCAACTGCTACAAGTCATGTTGGGGGCATTGATACTATTGAAAAGCCTAGACGGATATGATGTAAGCCCAAGTTCCCTTTTAATATTTGCGAAGGAGATCACCTTACTTATCTGTGCCCTAGTATTCAGGTGGTATGAAGAGTGTGATCCTTGTCTGATGACCCTTATACTTCTGATTCATCTTTAGTTTCTCAAAAATCCATTCAACTAGTGGTTTATGAATTGGTTGTGTTGATGTAATCTTCGGTTGACCCAACTCTTCTCTTAGTGAGTGATGAGTCTAAGGAAGGGATCCCATTGATGCAATCTTCGACCGATCCCACTCTCATTTTGGGGAGTGATGCATATTTTGACCATGTCTTTGGCATGTTGAGTTCAATATCTTTTGAACAAGGGGGCACTCCACTCTCTTTGAGTACACTCCCTCCAAGTCCCAGGATGGTTTCATTTTATTGGAATGATCTTGTTGAGACTCACCTTCCTTCTTCTACACCTTTCCAAATAGTGATTAGATTTAATTCAATAGACATTCACCGAAGTATTATCGATGGAGTATCCTTTGCAAGTGTTTTATCCTCCTCGGCTTGGAAAGATTTGGATTCTCCCAAGCTCGTGCCAACTACCAGTGAGATGTCGGATTTTGACATAAGACCTAGTAAATGTTTGAGGTTCTTCGTCAATTTCCTATCACATTAGGTGGGAATATTGTCCTAGTCTATTTTTTAGTGGTGTCAGGACCTTTAGACTTCAATGTGCTTCTTAGGCGTGATTGTGTATAAGCGATGAATGCTATGGTGTCTAAGCTCTTCCGTGTGATGCATTTCCATCCAATGCAAACACTGTCACTATTGATCAACTTTCATCTAATAATAACCATCCTAGTTCAAATTTAGATCATATTTATCCTTTGTATGTTCCTAGTGTTAGAGTAGACTCTTCCCTGCTACAGGTGAATTATGCGACATCTTATCCTCGGTGTTCAATTGCTACTGAGAATGATATTTTACAATCATGTTCACCTTCTCGAGACAAGGTCTCAACAATTGATCAGGTGTTGTATCCAATGGGAGCATGCGGGCCTTTTCTTTGTCCTTTTGGCCAGAGTTATTTGGTGCTTCCTCTTGAGTCTGATCTTATTTTTTGTGAGACCTTGAGCCATGGTATTGGTGAGTCTTCGAGTCCTAATTTCTTGGATGTTGAATTTCCTTCGAATGAGGCTATCATTGAAGCTATGATTATGGATTTTAGACCTCTTCCTGAACTGGAAGCTTTACATATTGGTTACCAAAGAATCCCTTGGCCTAAGCCTAGCAATGGGCTCTACCTGAAGAACTACTATGCACAATATGCAAGGTTGTGTGGTGCTTTGTACATATTGTATTTTTAGGGTTTCTTGTTTTCAATTTCTGTATTCCATAGAACATGTTATTATCATAAGTTTCTATATTGGACTTATCAACTTCTGGGTAAGTGTTGTTGGTCTTATATACATGACTTTGGAGACATTTTTTTGTGCCTTTTTCCCATGTTGGTCCGTTTTTACAGGTAATGATATTGAAACTTGCATATAGGTTAGATTTTCTACTCCATGCATTTTTGCATTATCCATTTCTTGATTCATTTGGCCATAGGATCGACCCCATTGAGTTGCGACACATAACCTTCTTTTTTGTTTAGAAGTGTTGTAATTCATGTGGTAGAGATTATCATTCATGGGTGCCATAGGTATAACCTTGTTCGTAGTTTGATGCCCATGATGAAGTACTTTCATAGGCTTGAGAGCCCTATTTAGTCTTGACATGACTTTGTGTTGAAGCCTCATATCTTCTTCTCATTCATTTTCTGGCTAATACCTATGGGGCTCCCTCATTTATGTGTTGAGTTGTAATACAACATTGAATTTTGCTGCTTATGCTTTTGAGCCTAATGCCAAATTCAACTTGATGTTGTTTAGCCTCTTTCTTATGCATTCTCATTGGTTTCTAGCCTTGCAATATTTGCCTTTTTGAATTGATACATGTATGATTGGAGGAAACTTTCCCCCGAGTGTCCATATCTTGCACATGCTTCCTTGCATTAAGCATAGGTGTGTTCCTTGCGCTTGAAATTAGTTTTCTTACCCTGCGACACTTGTTTCCTCCGTGTATACTAGCATTATTTTATTATTTTTCAGGATTTCATAATATGAAAAAGAAAAAAAATCAAATAACAAAAAAAGAGTGTCAGAATGAGTCTTTTGTATCCATATTGGTAGCGGTTGAATCGCCTTTGAACAAAGCACAAAGGTTTTGAGTCAAGTCTCAATGGTTTGGGTTTAATATGGCTTTAGGAAACTGATCCAGTCACACATAGTTCTTACTCCTCCAGTTGGTTATTCTTCCAGTCACTATTGAGACTCTATTGTTTCCTCTTGCATCATATACTTATGTCAGTGATCATTTTCAGTCCAATATGCCTAAGTCAAATAACGTGTCATGTTCTTGTTCAAAGGAAGTTTAAACCCATGTTAGCCATTCTACAGAATTGTTGGCTTTGCAAGTTGGCCTTCCTGTGTGTCAAGTACATCTCAGAATCAGAAGTATCTTTTTCCTATACTCATGCTGGTATAGAAGGTCCCCATTGACTTCCCATCAACGGGTTAATCTCTTATTGACTACAACAATTTTCTCTGAGATTTTAGCCTAGAGTCACACCCTAGCCCTATTAGAACAAATTCCTTGTCATCCACAATATTGTTCAAGATAATTGTTCTAATAATTAAAATATGAACATGAGTTTTATTAATTATACTTGCATGCCTATAATAATTATTTATGTATTAATTGATTTACAAATAACATACCTTCATATAGGAATATCCTAAAGTATTAATGCAAATGCATGCCTTTTAATATTTGAGTTTCATGCAGTATTTTATTCTAATATACAATTTTTTACTTGCAATTTAGTGCAATGATTTGGCCAATGTTCTTGCAATCCATCAATAAATGTTTTCCCTCTATTAATGTTTTTTTAACCTTTTAATTTCTTCTAATGCTTTCTCTCTCATAAAGCTCCACCCAATATATTTGTTGGCCCTTGACCAAGTTTTGGGAGATCCTTGGTCAAGTTTGACCTATTTTGGGACTTCGATAGCTTGTCGAAGGAGGAGTGCAAGATGAAGCAGAGATCGTGGGATCTCGGCCCATTTTTGGGTCCTTTTTGGGATTTGGGATTATGTAACGGGTATGGGATGTCGACCTATGGGTTTACCCATGTTTAGGCCTAGTTTGTATGTATAAATAGATACTAAAGCAATGTAGTGAGTATGAATGGCTAAGTACTAGATCTATGAGATTGAAGGATTGTAAGTGCTTTGTGCATACTGTGTGAGACTTGCAGAGCTACATGCAAGTAGTTGTAAGAAGGCTTGGTTCTTTACCTAGATCGAAGAAGGAGGATTTGGCGGAGTGTGCATATATCTCATATCTTCTACAAAGTAGGATTTTGATGCTATGTGCCTGTAAGAAGCTTGACAAAGATAATAATGAAGAAGAGTTGGTGGACGTAGCCCCAGGGTGGGGGTGAACCACATATATGCTGTGTTGCTCTGCTTTGTGCAATGTGTTGATGTGTTTATGTTTTTACTTGCTAAGTGCTTTGATATAGATAGATAGATCTGTTTATACTTTGTACTAATGATGTATATGGATGTTAGATCTGACTTATATGAATGTGCTAGTGCTTGAATCCGTTATATATAACTTACTTCTCTATGATAAGTGCTTAGATACCTCAGATCTGAATGAATGATGCGATGCTCTGTTTTATCTGCGGAGTAGATAATGGTTAAATACTGATGAACTGTCGGTGCTAAGTGCTCTGTTAAGTATTACAATCACATATCTGTGTCCCAGCTAAGGTTGCAAACACTCGAGTCCTATAACCACCCCTACCTCTACCTCAAGTGAGACTTCATGTGCTTCACAGGTGTTGTCGAAAGGGTCGGTAGTTAGGGTTTTGTTGGTGCACTGTTGTAGCATTGAACCCTGGGTCTGCCCCTGTGCCAAAAAATGGTTTCGTTGTCGGGACCTGAAACTGTGATTGCTAGGAACTAAGGAAGAAGAAGCTTTGTGCAAAGATCTGACCTGAAACTGTGATTGCTGGGAACTAAGGAAGAAGAATCTTTGTGCAAAGATCCAACCTGAAACTGTGATTATTGGGAATTGAGAAAGAGGAAGATTTGTGCAAAGATCTGATCTGAAATTGTGAAATCTCTGTGCGTAGATATGTCGCTCTAGTGCGTAGTACTCTACCTAGTTTGTGAAGCTCTGTGCTAAAGAAAAGAGGTCAGATCTGAAGAAAAGAGGTAAGATTTGGAAGCTCTGTGCTTTGATAAAGGTAAGAATATTGAAAAGTTCTAGATTTGAAAGCTTTGTGCTTTGTAGAAGTAAGATAAGTGAAATTTTTTGTTTCAAAAGTATGGATCTAGGCATGTTTGATAGATTATGTCCTAGCTTGAAAACTAGGGCACTAATAGATGAAAGAAGGTTTGATATGCATAGATATGATAAGAATAGTGAAAGATATGTTATACATATGCATAGAAAGAATGTTTGGACTAACAAGTGGATGCAGGATCCTAGAAAGAAATGTTTGCAGGTTAGCTACCATGATCCTAGCACACAATACAGGAAAGGTTGGGGATCATTTAAAACAAAGAGAGGATTAACCCTATGTTACGGTTGCAAAAAACTAGGACATCTTGCTAAGGAATTCCCTGGGAGAAGACTTAGTTGTCTTTGTTGCAAAGATATGGACCATGAAGTATTTGATTGCCCTAGAATGATTGATAAGCTTGAAGGAATGAACATGAAACAAGAAAACCCTAAGGCAGATCCAGAAATGGCAGAACCCCAGAAAGACCTAGAGAAAGTATTTCTACAGATAAAAGAAACCATGAATGACCACCGACATGTCATCTTATCAGAGATATTCAAAGAAAAAAATGCCTTGAAGCAAGAATAAGAGGCTACATTGACCTTGTTCTGGATGAGGAAACACAGGATAATATCATGATAGAAAGAACTTGGGAAGCTATAGGGAGGCCTGCTATGATTCCTTCATTAGGAGGAATAGGACTATTCAAAGGAAAGTTGATAAACCTATGTGGAAAGATCACCCAGATACCTATGATTTCCAATGGGACTTCGACAGAGGAGGATTTTGAGATTGTTAAATTTATTGAGAATAATGCCCCATTTACATGTTACTAGGAAAACTTTGGATTGAAAGAGATCAGGCTAGAAGGAAGGAAGAATAACAAGTTTTAGAGTAGAAGAAACAAGAGTTAAAGGATTTCGTGACTAGAAGGATCACACACTTGATTGAAGAACAAAAGAACAGATCGAATCTATTTAACACCAGAGACCCAGATGTCGAAGTTGCAAGAACACTAAAAGACCCAAAGAAGATTGAAGTACCTATTCCAGATAAAGAGGAAGTATCACCCTCGAATTTTAGGAAAAAATCTCAACAACGCGAAGTTACTATGCCAAAAAAAGATAAGAATCAAAATGGAAAAAGGAACTTTGAAATGAAGCTCATCGGAAAGAAGGCTAGAAAACTAAGTAAGAAGAGAGCTAATATTGAAAAGTTACAGAAGGTTCCCAAGGGAACTTCACAGAAGGAAAATTTGCAAAATTGGAGCTTCGTCGAGATAACAGAACAATGCCACATGGAATTTTGTCAGGGTGAAGCAATATAGCCGTTGGGAACAATATAACTGTTAGGCCAACCCTCCGAATGGGTAGAAATGCATTTATGATTCACCACCAGACCGTTGGATCGTGCCATAATGGACAGAACAAAGTTAATGAAGGTTTCTCACCCGTTGCAAGAGATCCGTTGCCAAGTTATCTATTTATCCCGTCGCGCCATACACCGAGAACACTTTTGTTAACTGTGAATCTGATCCTGCGAACTCATTGATTTTACATAGTGATCATTGCGCTATTGTCCTCTATCCCATTGTAGTGTCTAAGTTACTCCTTGAACTCGAAGATTTCCAACCCCGAGCGTGTATGTCGGACGATTTCAGCGCTACAGAGAAAGTTGTCGAAGAAGTTCTCATCGACCTCATGACTGAAAGAGTCATGTCGATGTCTGTAGGTATACAAGCTTCATTGACGAGAACGGTGCAAGCCTCTCCGTTGACTGCTCGCGGAGCTAGACCTCCCAACCATCAGCAGAAAAGAGAACCAAGCATAAAGACGACCTCACAAATGTAAAACTGATTCCAACCATATTGCCCGATTACATCCCGCCTCTGGTTGGCGCGGTGAATTGTGATACCGTACCAAGAGATTTCGAATACACCATAGTTACTGCGTACCTCCCGAAGGGGATACACGCAGTTCGAGCAGAGCAGGATAAGATCACAACATTGAAGTTCAATGACTTCAACCTAGGAGATCACAAGATCTACGGTATGCTCGCCCCGTACAAGTACCTAACCAGAATGAAGGGAAGAATTTGAAGATCATCCCTTAGTCGTGGACAATGAACCTCGCACAATCCACCTTGTTGAATGTTATGAAGATCCCACACTTTAGAAAACACCAGGAAGTCAACGCCTGTATCAAGCTGCTACTGTCGTGTTACCATGGTGGCTACTTATGTCTAGACCTCCACATTACAATTGAACCAATGTTTATCCACAAGATCACAGGACTGAGTATGCAAGGACCCGACCCGCAGGACTTTTATCCAGGAAAATCCACAGATCGCACACTCGCACAGAAGATCAAGGATACATATGGCGACGTCGAGAAGGGAACAAGAGGATATAAGGTATCTTGCATCCAGAGTGATGCAGTATGCCTAGCATGTCAATTGATAGCTAGAAAGTTAGTAAGGAAGAATCAACCTACGCAGGTCACTGGCTTTTTCGTTGACCTCGCAGGGAAGTGCGTGAAAGGCCTACAGATGAACTTGGAGAAGTACCTAGTTAACCAATTGGAACTAGATTGCCGAGAAGCACATGATCAGGGGTATGAATTTCATTTCAGCTGGCTCCTGTTTCTCATTGCATTTGTTGCTTGGGAGATGCCGTAAGGAGCGGCCTTCCCAGACATCGAGCCATTTTAACCGCTTGCCGTGAAGTTCGCTACCCTGTGGTATTCAACTGATATGAAAAAACAGTGGCAGTCAAATGTTGTGTTTCATACATACTACCTCCAGCTAAAGTGAGCCATCGAAGCCGAGCCTCGCATGACTTCAAACACCTTACAAAGGTTCCAACCCCTGATGAAGTTCAACGCAGATCGATACTTCATCTACATTACAACATGAGCAGATGAACATCAAGAGTAGATCCAGTCATATTATAAGATTACAAAAGAAGACCTTGAAGAAATCACTAAGGAATGGTCTGCTGACCTCCTTATCCCTGCCAACCCCACAAAGATATTTGATCTTGACAGCCTAGAGGACAATCATAAAGAACAAAATCCACCTGGAACCAGCAGACAGAAGAAGATTGAGGAGGTCCAAAACTTAAGCAACACCTCAGGAAATACTCCTTCAGTGTCACCTGATCGAGGGGGTGATGACGAAGTAGAAGCTGAACAGAAGCCTAGAGAAGTAACACCACCCAGAGACGAGGTTGTCCCCTTGAAGAAGAGGAAGGTTTCCCCCCTGAAACCTTCTTCCTGGAAGAAATATAAAACCACCATGAACAATATGCAGACTGTCCTCACCTCCGATGATTTTGACTTCATCATAGTAGCCCTGAACGACGCTTCATTGGAAATAGTAGAGAAACAAGGAGCGACGCAGGAGGAAATGTATGATAGAATTGAAATCAAACTCTGAGGGGTACAATAGGCCCTTCAGTCCAGCCGCACAGTCTCCACTGTGCCCCTGCCATCGGGAGAACCAGAGTTGGGAGATGAGCCAACCCAACTCCACCGACTAGCTGATACAGTCGAAGCTCGCTTTCGACGAGCACAATAAGAAAGAAAACAATCCACCTAGGCCTTGAAGCAAGTGCAAGGAGTACTTGTAGAGAAGCGTCGAGCTGCAGAACAAGAGAATATTTCTCTCTAAGCAAAGTTTGATGAATAAAAAGCATAGATACAACAAGGAAAAGAACAGTTGCTCGCGAAACAACTCGAAGTGAAAGAAGCAATCAACATAGCACTTCACTCTGTGACAGTTGTAGAAATAAAGGTAGAAGATTGAGTCACACAACAAGTAGAGTAGCTCGCAGAATCTATCCAATAGCTACAACAATGCATAGCAGACTTAGAGCTCCGCCCAGTGCCTGAGACTCCACAGGATGTAAGGGATCAAAGAGAAGCAATTTCTCGAAACGTAGTTGAGAGAATAAAATCCCTTGCTATGGAATGTAAGCAACTTATTGATCGTAATGCCCAGACCTACAAGAAACTCACTGAGAATCTAGAACTGAAGGCCCTAGAGTCGCAACTCCAAGAGGCGAAGTATCGAGACGAAATGATATAAGTGCAGCTGAAGCCCCTGTCAGCTATGGAAAGAATGAAGTGATCCCAAGAGAAACGCACCACCCAACAACAGATCCACACTATCCAGAGCAGAGTTATGGAAGTAACTTAGAGGCTCCAACCTGTACAAGATAAGGCCTACCAATTGTTCACAGAGGTCGAAGGCCGAGGAATAGAACTGGAGTAGGTTGTCACTACAACTGAATAGCACCTGGAGGGACCTGTGAATGAGGTAGTCATCCAAGAGTTCGTTTCACAAGAGGCCAAGGCACAAAAACAAGTCGAAGCAGCTTGAGCCACACTCGAGGCTTTTGAAGCAGAATTACCCAGATTAGAGTGACTCGGGACGAGTCACAGGTGAGTGTTGGGGGCCTGTTGGCCCTTGACCAAGTTTTGGGAGATCCTTGGTCAAGTTTGACCTATTTTGGGACTTTGACAGGCTGTCGAAGGAGGAATGCAAGACAAAGTAGAGATTGCGGGATCTTGACCCCTTTTTGGGTCCTTTTTGGTACTTGGGATTATGTAACGGGTATGGGATGTTGGCCCATGGGTTTACCCATGTTTAGGCCTAGTTTGTATGTATAAATAGATACTAAAGCAATGTAGTGAGTACGAATGGCTAAGTGCTAGATCTATGAGATTGAAGGATTATAAGTGCTCTGTGCATACTTTGTGAGACTTGAAGAGCTACGTGCAAGTAATTGTAAGAAGGCTTGGTGCTTTACCCTAGCTCGAAGAAGGAGGATCTGGCGGAGTGCGCGCAGATCTCATGTCTTCTGCGGAGTAGGATTTTGATGCTATGTGCCTGTAAGAAGCTTGACAAAGATAATAACGAAGAAGAGTTGGTGGATGTAGCCCCAGGGTGGGGGTGAACCACATATATGTTGTGTTGCTCTGTTTTGTGTAATGTGTTGATGTGTTTATGTCTTTACTTGCTAAGTGCTTTGATATAGATAGATAGATCTATTTATGCTTTGTGCTAATGATGTATATGGATGTTAGATCTGACTTATATGAATGTGCTAGTGCCTGAATCTGTTAAATCTAACCTACTTCTCTATGATATGTGCTTAGATACATCAGATTTGAATGAATGATGCGATGCTCTATTTTATCTGCGGAGTAGATAGTGGTTAAATATTGATGAATTGTCAGTGCTAAGTGCTCTATTAAGTATTACAATTACAGATCTGTGTCCTAGCTAAGCTTGCAGACACTTGAGTCCTGCAACCACCCCTGCCTCTACCTTGGGTGAGACTTCATCTGCTTCGCAGGTGTTGCCGAAAGGGCCAGTAGTTAGGGTTTTGTTGGTGCATTGTTGTAGCATTGAACCTTGGGTCTGCCGCTGTGCCAACAATCTTGTTGCATTTAAATTATAAATTGTGAATTTATGTATTGTTGTTATTTCATCACCAATTTTGTATCAAAAAAATATTAGTTATATGATGTGAAGTACCAAGTGTCTATTGACAAAATATTACACTTATGATCTGGAATTTGTTTACTAGAAAATAACCACTTGTGGTTACCCATTAATTTGAAACATTCTCAATTTAAATCTTTAACCCTTTTCTTTTCTCTTTTTCCTTCTTCTATGCTTTCAAATTTCCATATAGGGGTGCATTAACATAAAGTGAATTGATGTACTCACTTGTAATGTAGAATGACTTTTTAACAACATGCCCCTTTTCCATTCAGTGTTTTGGTCATATTGTTGCCTTACAAATGCATTTAATCCTTCATATGCCTTTTTAATAAAAACATCCATTCATTACTCAAAGCACCAACTAACTCAATACCATCCATTTTACGAACCTTTATATCATGTAACTTATATATATATATTTTATCTATGTTTCTATCTTCTTGATTTTTTGAGTAAAAACCTCATGGCTAACTGAAGGGACGCTTCCCCACATTATTGGTGTAATGTCTCCAATAACTATATTGACTTGAGTTACATTCAGTTAGAGCAAGTTAATGCAAAATCGACCTGTATGTCCAAATGGATAGATATTTGCATACAATGAACTTGTATTGAACCATGAAAATAAAAAATTCAGACTCAGTTTTAGAAGGAACAAAATAAATTAAGAAACAATTGAAAACAAGGTTCTAAATCATATACAATAATGGTAGCATAAAATTCATCTATAATGTGAATGATACTCAACTAAGCCAACTAAGGATGTTGACCACAATTCCAACACAAGGATTTATTTATAAAGTTGAGAAGCATTTCTATCTTGTTGCAATGTGTTAACAATATTAGTTCTTTCACAAATGCCTAAGCATTGGAAAAAAAATGAATCCATGGTGCCACTATTTAATGTTAATATCACCCTCAAAGAATACACACCCAAAAATCATCGCCCATGTGTTACTTTGCATCAAGAACCTGGATTCTGCAACTTGGTTACATTTCTCTTATCTCTTCGTGGTGTCCAACACTTTCACACTTATGTAAGAAATCTTCTACATAGTGTCAAGACATAATCATAACACTTTTCCCTACCTTTCCTTCAACATGGTAGAGCTTTTCAATTTCCAAGGTAACACACTTCCACTCAAGGGTGAGTGCAACAACATGGATGAAACATAGATATTTCTTTCTCTTGTAGACATGGTAGCAAAACTACCAGATAACATACAAAAATAACTTATTTGTTTATTTTTATCTCCATATGTTTGATACTAATTAGTTCTTTCATATAATTCATGTTGTTGTTATTATGTATATGTTCATTGAACCTTGGGGACACTTTTGATGAGTTTCCGTCATAAACTTCAGAAATTCCCAAGTTAGCAATAGGTGAAACTAATTGTGAAAATGAGATGCTAGTTTTTGTGATGGGAAATTGCTTCCCAATATTACTACCAGATAATAGAAAAAAATAACTTCTTAGTTTATTTTTATCTCCATATGTTTGATACTAATTAGTTCTTTCATATAATTCATGTTGTTGTTATTATGTATATGTTCATTGAATCTTGGGGACACTCTTCATGAGTTTCAGTCATAAACTTCAAAAATTCCCAAGTTAGCAACATGTGAAACTAACTATGAAAATGAGATGCTAGTTTTTGTGATGGGAAATTGTTTCCCAATATTAATAATACTAGGGAATTGAGTACTGAACAAGGCCAATTGAGAATTTGAAGTTTCAGTACAATGAAACATTTTCCAATTCTTTGCATTTCCAAGACGATGTGGTGGACAAGGGGTTGCAAACAAATGAATAATATGTCTTCCTTGAAATTGATATTGTTGCCAACTATATCCCTTCCATATACCAAATGGGTTATTCTTTACAAATTTAGGAATACCTTACATTGATTCCAAACATTTAAGATACACAAGAGAAAATTCTCAAATTGCCAATGAGAAGCAAGTACGTGATATTGGCAGGGAATGGGGCAAATCACATTTCCAACTTTATTTCTAAGCATGGCCAATTGTGAAGTGTCAACTATAAGGATATTTTTATAACATAGTTTCTTAGATATTCCCACACATTATCAAATACTTATAACATGCATGGAATACATTGCCTTCTTGGTTAATGTTCCTCATGGTACAATCCTCAATTGAAAAAGAAAGAATCTGACTAGAACTAGGAATGCCTACCAAAATGCGTTGTAGGAACAAATTATATAATCTTTCTATCTGTGCAGAAGTGGCAATCAAAAACGTTTTTTTCTCTTCTGAGAAGTATATTTGGTATCTCGGGGAACAAAAAAACCTTAAACTTTAGCTTCTTTCTTGGTTTTCACCTTTCTGAAAATCCCATGGTACTATTTTCTTATCATCACTACTCTCATCAGTCTCATTTCCTCCTTGTTCCCCTTTGGCCTTTGGAAGTGTTGTGTTTACACTTGAGGGAACAATAAATACTTCTTGGCACGGGTATTGTGAGGAAAATCCACAATCAGATTGCTTGAAAACCCATGACACAATGCAACAACAATGATCATTTCAAGATGAGATGAATTTTCAAGATATAATTGAAATACAACTTGTGCTCCTCTTGATAAACATCTATAAAGTGTTCCAAAGAAATCCTTCAATCTCAATCTTGGTTCATTGCACAACTTATCAACATTGCAAAACCACTAAATAGTTGAGATATTGATAACAACATCTACCATTCCTAGCTGCAAGCCCTAGCCCTAGCCAATGTATGATAGTAATAGACCACCATCTTAGAAGTTTCAGTTGAATTCCACACACACAAACAAATTTTGGAATAAATCCCAACATGTATTAAATATTTATAACAAGAACATGCATGTATTAGAAGTAAATGGTACTAAGCAATCTATCAAAATGGTATATATAAATTTGAATGCATGATATAAATGAAACAATAAGCTCATAGGAAAAAATATTTAGTATTAAAATAGCGAATCACCAACAATGTGCAACATTATAACCCAAGTAACAAGAAAAATGAATAACTTATATACTGTGAAGATTGCATACCAAGAAACTAACTGAGACAAAGCAATTTTCCACCCAAACGTAGGTAGTCCATTGTGGACACCATCCCCTAGCCAGGCTATGATACCACCAAGACGAAGAAGAATGATGCAAAATTCTCAGGGAAGTCTCTCCATGTTAGGTGTTGAGTTCTTGTAGACATAATAGTTGTTTGGTATCCACAATACCTACACCACACAACACAAGGATAGTTCTTCCTTCTCTACTCAGCACTACCTCAAATTCCCTCCCTCCAATGCTCTTCAGTGTGGGCATAGAAAGGTCCTAGATGTCGTCCATTAACTCTAGTGTAATTTTTCTTAGTTCTTAGTTCTTGGCTTCCTTTCATGGTTGTTCCATCACATAGTATGGAAGCCTTCGTTTTCCAAGAAAAAAATATCCTTTCATCTCTTCTCTCTTCTCCAAAAATCAGTTCTCTATTTCCATTTGGATTTCTCTTCTTTGCATGAGTGAAAGATGGAAAACAAGAGTCCTAAACCAAGTTCTTTTCACGTTGGACAACTTTCCAAAAATGTAGGAGGTAGTAGCTTAAATCTAGGACTTGGATTCATCCACTCCTCTTTTCCCCAATTTAGACTATAGGTTAGGCTCAATAGAGTGAAGGTTAATGACAGCATGAGTATAAAAATGACATAGTATTCTAGGCAGGTAGAATCCCCTCAGACCTCCTCACCTTTCCCCTTTTGTGGTATCATATCCCCTTTAGGTTCTCATTCTCAATCGATCTTGGTACTTTTATTAACTACAAAATAGAAATGTTTAAAAGTATTCAAAATTACCACGGTATGTTTACCTCATGGTGTAAATAGGACATAGTAATAAAATATCTATGCAAAGGATTTAAATATATACAAGATCGAGTTCAAATCATTCCAAAGGGTTGAAATCAGGGCATAACAATTGGATGACATCTATAGTAAACCCATCCGCATAGACTAGTGTACCTCATCCAAGGGATTTGATTAGGGTACCTATTAACATAGAACTAGCCAAATGCCCAACAACATTGACAATAATTTTAGTTGAACTAATCCATTAAACTATCTATGTTTCTATATATATTTTAGTACCTTGTTTTAATTTGCATTTATACAATTTTATCTTTGCTTTAAAAAATACAATTTGTTTTATACTAGTTTTTAATTTAAACTATTATTTTATTATTATGTTTAACTATTCTTTTACACCGTGTTTAAATTAAAATATTAATATTAAAAAACAACTTACAGAATTTGACCAAAATCCATTGTTAATTTTCCCTTCCATTTCTCCCAAAGTAGACTAGTGAACACAAGATAGAGCATACAAATGCAAGTTTGGTTTGGTGTCATTTCTCCCAAACAAGACTAGTTGAACACAATATTGAGCTCATAAGTGCAAATTCAGTTTGGTGCCACAAATGAATGGGATAGAGGATTTGCTAGGAAGCATTTTTCACTAGGAGTTTGGCCAAATTTGTCAAGTTGGGGCCATTATTAGGTGGAATACTGAATTTTCTCTAGTTATCAAGGTTAGAAGAGGGAAAATTTGATGTTTTTGGTGACACAAGGGTTTTAGAAATTAATTTCTACTTGGCATTTCACCACAGATTTCATTTCATTGTCCAGTAATTGGAAAAATTGGGGATTGTAGGGCTTTATTCTAGTTTGGTCAGTCATACCAAATACTATTAAAATAGTTGCAATTGTGTATAAGTGAGGTTCCATTGAAGCCATCATGTAGAGAACAACAACTTCTAAATAGGATAAATATCAAAGAGAAATTAGAGATGAAGAGCACATCTTAGGCGAATGCAGAGGTATGATTTATTTACAACCTTGTAATCATTTTTCAATGCTTTGGATTTTTGGGTTTGCATTAAAAGTCAATGAGTGATGGATTTGATGCTTCATGCACATACTAGTCGAGTAGTCACACTTTATTATGGAGATAGATTTAGTCTTGTATGTTCGAGTACATCATCGTCATTTAAAATTTTTGTCCTCATGTGGTGATTAAACCATCACTTCTACTACTGGCATCACGTCCTATGTATATCACAGTCCAATAACAATTCCAAATATAAATATGGAAAACCAAATATTTTATCAAATCCACTTGTACTGGATATATCATCACATTTCTCTTTTTAAGGGACTATGATTAATAGTTTGATAGAGCTTGCATTGTTGATATAATAATTCTCGCAACAAAATGATACATAACAATTTTTTTCTTTTCTTTTTTCTAAAAATGTGGTGATTGCATTTTGTAGACAAATCCCCCAACTTGAGAGTGAAAAGATTTTAATTTAGAGATGGAAATTTCATAACTCAAGCACCATCACTCAATACCTTTTTGTACATTTATTTGTATTATAGGTAGGTTTGGTTTAACGTCCCCTAGCTCAATTGAGGTGGATTACAATGTGGAATACCCATAAAAATGAAATTTCTTCTATCTAATTAATTTCCTGTAGCCTCCATCTACAAATTTCACACATATATTTAACTATTGTCTGTTATTATTAATTACATGCATCTACAACATTCTAAATTAGACATGAAATGCAACTAAGTAACTCAACACAACGACATATAATCTTTCTCATACACAAAGTTCATTCACAACAATTTAAACACATAAATTAATATAATAACAATATAAAACACTTATCTTTTAACAATAGTTGTGCAACCAGCTGCTTGGGATGGACATTCCACCCAAACATAGAATTGTTGTTCCAAATCTCAACAGCAAGGCACCCCTGAGCCGGGGCTAGAAATCCATGAAAGAGGGTGGTCTCTCACTATCCACTCACAACTCAGAAATCCCACAACCCACTTGTTGACTCAAAAAATCGCAAAATAGCCACTAGCCTGAAAATAGTTTCAAGGCATAATTTACAATTTTTATTATCTATGATATATTAAATATAACTATAGGTGGGACCCCCTAGGGAGAAAAAAAGGATGTTTAATTTCAACTATCTTCGGAATTGAATGTCACAATTCTGTTGAAATGGTCTCATTTACTATCTTCCTTCTTCATTTGGTTGCATGACAAGAAAACAAGGTTATGTTCATAAAAATTTCAAAAGAGCCTCTGTATTATACACATTCCATTCATAAAATGCAATTTATTCTTATACATGAAGATTATGAGGCATTGAAACTTTCTCTTTTACTTATAATTGTTATGTCTCAACACTCATTTATCACAAAGTTTGAGTTCTCATTACATGATATATCTTAAAAAGAAAAAGGGGAACGTTCATTTATGCATATTCATTTCATGCAAATAAGGTATAATGATATAGTTTGACATATAGAAAAGACTTTATATAGCTCCAAGGGCCATCACATACATACAAGAAGTGTTGGTTTTATATATGAAAAGGTGGTGCATTACAATTGAAGGGTGGACGTTTTCAATGCATATTGCATATGATATATTAAATGAATTGGACATCGATACTATATAGCGCTTGCCATCGATTAAACCTTGCATTGCATCATTCAGATTGGAATATGTGTATATTGTACATCCATTATTTGCATTGAATGTGGTTTTAAATGAAAGCTTGGATATTGAGGCTCGATGTGAAGTTTGAGCCATCATTTGAGCTGGTTGTTTTATATGTTTGTTGACGTGATAATATAGGACAATATTGCTCATATACTTGACATATTCTTGATTTGTGATTTGTTATGGTGGATAGTGAAAGTATGATATGGATTAAACAATTAATTATTGACAAATTTTGAGGAATGTGATGCCACATACATTCAATGCATTCAATGCATGAGACATGGGTATTTATTACTGAGGTATACCACCTTGTGTTGGGGTTTTGGGATTTCATTTTGATTTCGAGTTGATTGAGTAGCATCATGGTTCCAAATATTAACTATATGGCAGTTTTGTTAACTGAGAAGTTTGTTTTTCAGAAATATTTGAGTTCCAAGGAAAGGTATGGCTACTCTAGTTCGTACCCATCAAATACATTTTATTTTTGCAGTAATAGTTTTTGGAATAGAACTACTTGACTTATAAATGTGTATGCTTGTTTTCTTGAACTCATTTTGTTGCTCCTAAAGAAAATGTTCCTTGTTTTATCGCTCTGGTATAAACCCTCACTCTGAAAACTATTACCTTCGAGTCTCGATTGTGTGAACTCATTGTAAATGGATTGGTGTAGCTTCTTTCATCTTCTTTTTCATAAAAAATACAAGCTTTGTAGCAACCTCCTTTTCACTTGTTAATAATAAAAGTCTTGAACTCAAAAATGGGAAATGACTTGTGGGTTACTTTCTACATGTATTTTGTTTTTTGTTTTGTCTTTCAAAGGACATCCTATAATTCTACTCAATCGTGCATTGTAAATAGTTTCCATGAACGTTATCTTGTCATCGGATTTTTTTTGTATTTGAAACCCCACTGCTGGCACCGTAACTCTGATATTGAGGAATTATTTGGTCATTTTATTCCTTGATAAACCCTCGGTATTTAGGTCTTGTACATAACAAAAGGATGTCTTATTTTAAACTCAAATTTGTGAGGGTTTTTGCATGACTGTCTAGCCCAATACCTCTGCATTCCTTACACAAAAAAAATTGTTAAGTGTTTGGCCAAGGTTGATATATATTGTGGGACAAATAAAAGGGTAATGCTACCTAGTTTTCAAACCCTCATTCAATGAGCTATATAACTGCATTCAATGCTTTTATACAACTGCAATATGATCTATATATTCAAATATTTTAGGGCCCTTTCACTTGGTTCGATTGAAGAAACATTTGAAGAAAGGATTCAAACTTCTGTATTATATTATATGGTTTGTTGGAAACAATGAAGCACCATGAAAATTATGCCATATAGTTTTGGGTCTCGAAATATTGGCATGTTTCAGTTGTTTAACCCTTGTTGTATATTATTTGATGATCCTTCAATGTTATGATACAAAAATTCTATGTATATATTAAGTTGCCTGTAAATAAAGAGTTTTTTTGGAGATCTAGTCATTGGTTATGATGCATACTTGTTTGAATTGGAATGAGAATATGATTGGGATGTCTGAGAATTAGTAATTTTTTTTATTTCTACATACATGGTATAATCCCTCATAATTTCACTTTTCATTCATCATTCCTTAATTCCCGATATATATCATTTACAAAACTCATATTCCCCCCCTGTTGTATGAAATAAAAAATGTTTTTCTATCAGTTTGGAAAGGATATTTTGACAGCAATAATATATTTTCATCGATTAGAATTATGATCAAGGACAAAATTTGAAAAAGGGTATATTTCAAGATGATTGTTCTTTAATGAACTCTATTTTGGACGAAGTCATATATTTTGGAAAATAGTTGATTGTTCATTTTGTTTCAGGGCCAATCCCCTTCATACTTTCATTTTACATTAATTGTTTCTGGTTCCAAGATACCATATTCATTTTTAGTTCCTATATTTTCCCTAATACATGAACAAATCCAAAGGTTTATTTGGACATGCACAATGAATATGCTAGCAATTAATGAGGATGTGATTGACATGGAATTCATTAGATTATTATTGAAAGACATTGGAAAATTGGAAGATGGTTGATGTTTTCCTAAACATGTAATTGTTGGTCGAAGGCCCATTTTTGGGAAAAGGCCATTTTTGGAGAGAAAAGCATGAAGTGGAAAGACAATACATTTGGAAGGAAAAGAAACAGATGTGAAGGAAGCATGTGAGGCGTGCATGAAAGGGAGACCTAACTACATTAGGGTTAGGGTTTTTGCATGATATTGTAATTGATGATAAGCCAAGAATATGTATAATTAGTACCTAGGAGGTCTAGGGAGGGAGAGACAAAAAAAGACAGAGAGAAGAGTGAGGAAGGCTAAAACTATACCATTCTGTACGTTCATGAGCTAGAGAAGAGTATAGAAAATCAATCCCGAGGGTTAGATCGCAGGCTGAGGAGCCTGGTGTGATCTAGTCATCCTCATAGGGATTGAGGAGCTTGTTAAGATTGTAATATCCAAGTCTGTAAACGCGCGCGACACAATATATTGTTGAGACATAATAAAAGAGCTTGAGAGACAAATCTTTGTGGACGTAGCCCAGGAGAGGGTGAACCACGATAGAACATGTGTTATGTGACTGAATGTGATGCATCTCCATTGTTTTTAATGATTCAATGCTAGATAAATGAATGAAGGAGCTAGTTAGATCTGATATTTCACATGCATGAGTAAGAGTGACTGATTAATTAGGATGTTAGACTAAATAAATGAAGATCACAAGGTACAACCACTGATCCCCACTTATTCCCAGGCTGCAAGCGTCTGAGTATTGCAGCCACCCAAAGAACTATCTCAGGTGAGACTGTGTAGTGCACCCTGTGTACTGCGTTGCCTTCTGCTTTACCAGGGGGGCGATAGTTTTAGAGGGATTTTGTTGGAATTTGGTTAAATATGAACATGGGTCAACTTATGAAAGTAAGGTAAGATCAAAGTAGATAAATTAGTTAACCAACAAATGGTTCCATTTCTGGTTGGAACAAAATGGGATTGAGTGAATAAGATCTGTTGAATAAGCGTAAAAAGAATGTCAGATCTGGCAACAAAACATTAAAAGAATGAGAATATAAAAGGGGACGTTGAGGTTGTGGAACCCAATGAAGGCAGAGATTGAGAGCTGGTTGAAAACAAAGGAGTTGGAGTTTGTGCAGAAAGATAACAGAAACCCGAAGTTAACACTGTGCAAATATCTGAACAAGTACGTATTCAACGACTTGCATGAAGTATCTTTCTGTGATTTCTTGCATGTGTTGCAGTAGTGGATATTGAGGTTGAAATACAACCATCCTACAAATCATATCATATAGCTAGAGTGGAATCCTGTGGAGATTGCACAGTTACAACATGTTGACAATAAATTTACACGCGCAATAGATTTCTGGTTAGACAACATTGTTGCATGATTTATCACATAATTTGTAGTAGATACTGCGAAGTCTTACAATGTAGCAGGGCAAGAGTTCCTAAAGGGACCTTGAGGTAGGTATATTAGATTGCTAAATACTTCCATTAAGATATTACTATATAACAAAGGTGTAATGACAATGGCCCCAACAACTAAACTTCCTTACGTGCATGGGGGAAGAGGGGAAGCACTAACAAGAGACGAAGAAATGGAGGAAGAAATGGATAGAGGAAAGGAGGAGGCCTTGGATCCAATCATGATGGAGGAATACCAGATCAATATGATCATGACAACAACTAGAAGAATGTGCAGTGGAGTACCCTAACAATATAAGACGAACAACAAGAAGAGAGCCATAACCGCGAGGGAAGGCTTGGAAAGTGATGAAGAAGAGGTAGAGGATCTCTAGGCTATGGAGTAGATTGAGTAAATTATGCACATGAAATATGAAAGGAAGACAAGAAGTCCAAGAGCATGAACAAAAGGCAACACTCCTATCCATATCAGTGTCAGTGTGGAACCCATAAACCCATGTGCGACTAATACACCAATCCAAACACCACCATTTAGACAACTTAATTTCATAAGGAGGACAATAGGAAGTACATCTAGTCAAGGAGAAACAATTGGAGGAGCCATTTCAGGAAGTGGTATCCAAGTATCTACACCCCGTGGAGGTAGTAGTTCAACATTTAGGATGGTAGGACATGATCCCACCATCAAATTACCATAATTAAAGGGAGAGGCGTCAGAGGACCCTGAGAAACACTTGTTCATTTGTGAAAATATCTGGGAAGCAAAAAAGATCACAGATGAGGACACTAAACTTGTGCAATTATCTATCACTCTAAGAGACCGCGCACTGGATTGGTACATGAGCTTAGTTGCAAACGGTCCGCCATAGACAACTAGAATGATTGTGGATATCAAGAAGTTATTGATAAATGAATTCCAGAAGCCTAGCTCAGAGGATGAATACATGAATGAAATGATATAGATCAAACATAAACCAAGAGAATATGTGTGGTAGATTGACCAAAGATTCAAACAATTGAAGGGAAAGCTAAAGTATGCCATGACATACATGCAACATAGGCACTTTTTTGTCAACTCGCTACTACCACATTTGAAATACCCTTTGAGACAACAGAAGTTTCAGACCTAGGCAGAGGCTGTAACATCCCTAGCCACCCACATGCCGGGGCATGTTACCTGCAAGCCCGCCCTTGGACTTATTTCTCTTACTGATACCTTTTTAAAAATTAAGGATGCATAAAAGAAAACACTTTAACGACATGCACAATAATATCCAACAATCATGCATAATCTAATATTTAGTTAAACGATAATTAAAATACACAGCGGAATACATTCATACACAGATAATAATATCACAACAAAGAGCACTTATCTTTATAAAAAGGCGACACCAACTGGATGCAGACCAAGGATGTTCCACCCAACTGTAGACACTACTGCTTCAAATCTCAACAGCAGTGTCACCCCTGAGCCAGGGCTATGAATTCACATGGACGGTTTCAGAGTGTACTTGGGTTCCCAAACCAGTCAGCTCTCAAGCTCTCATAGGTTTCCCAGCACCCACAACAATCCAAGTACCCAACTCTCTTCTACCCAGCCTGTACTGCCCAAGAGAATGGACCTCCACCCTTCTCTGCCATGCAGTCCCTCAGGCAGTCCTTCTCCTTTTTCCAGGGCCTCCAACACAGCTCATCCAGAATCTCAATACTGGAACTCTCAAGACTCACATTTGTGAGAAAAATAGGGCACATGCCAACTCATCTCAGACATGCAGGCCCTAGGTCATGGCTGGATTGCACCAACGACCATTACAACCAACTATCCCATGGCTAATTCTTCAGCAGTTTGGTTCCCTTTCCCAAGACAAGATGCAAATGAGGATGGATCAATGAATGGGTAGGTGAGTGCATGAAAGTGCATGAGGGAAATGAATGGATGTACAATAAATCCACGAACAAGCCATCAGTCGAACAAGCCATTAGTCAAATGAGTCGTCAGTTGAACCCCCCCATCAGACCAGAGGTGGGTTTAAGTAACTTTGGGGGGAATCAAGAACCTCCTGGACTTCCCCAAGAAGCTCACATAACCGATCCCCTCCCTTAGACAAAAGGTGCAATGAAAATAACAATAATCACTTAGCCCCTCAATCCCCCTCTCTTGTGGAATCATAGCCCCTTATAACTCTAGTCCGTGTTCGTCTAGCAACCAATAATGTATTCATTATTAATAATGATAAAAAAATTACATGTCTTGGGCACACTGGCCTTTTAATAATTGTTTGGGCACTCTGGCCTCCCAACATTGTAACAATACATTATTTAAAATGGGGGTTCAAAACCTGGGGTGTAACATCCCCTCCCCCTTATTTTGGCATTGTCCTGAGTGCATATACAAAATAGAGATCAAAATCTCAAATTTATTCAAAAAGTTGTGGGTACTCTGTCCGTATGGAATCTTCATGCTCCCAAGTAGCATCTTCAGGACCGTAGCAGGTCCACTGAACTTTTACCAGCTCTATAACTCGATTCCAGATCTTTTTTACCTTTCTGTTCAATACCCGTACTAGCTGAACCTGAAAGTCTCCCTCTGTCTGTACCTGAATCAGATGTCAATCAATAACATGGTTAGGATCATGTACATATTTCTTTAGTAAATATACATGAAATACATTATGCACATTCATGGAAGCAGGTAATGCAAGCATGTATGCAACTGGTCCTATTCTGTCCAATATTTCAATTGGACCATAGAATCTGGCTGCCAGCTTTGTACAACTACCCAATTTCAATGATCTTTTCTTGGGCTTCACTTTAAAAAGTACATGCTCCCCTACTTTAAATTCTCTAGCTGTCATGTTCTTGTCTGCATAAAATTTCTGTCTATCCTGAGTTGCCTTTAAATTCTGCTTGATTTTGACCACTTGGTCTTCCATGTCATTGAGCAACTCTGGCCCAAGTACCACTCTATCTGCTGGGTTGTCCCAACTTATTGGAGTATCACATTTCCTACCGTACAAGGCTTTAAATGGGATCATTCTCAATGAAGCTTGATACCCATTATTATATGCAAACTCAACCAAGTGTAAGCAATCTTCCCACTTAGATGGCTTATCTATCACATACATTCTCAGCATGTCTTCAATTATTCGATTGACCCTCTCAGTTTTCCCATTTGTCTGGGGATGATATGTTGTGCTAAAGTTTATATTTGTGCCAAAACCTTTAAACAATCCCCTCCAAAAATTGGAGGTAAAATTTGTATCTATGTCCAAGACAATTGTCCTAGGTATCCCAAGCAACCTAGAAATTTCCTTCATAAAAATTTCTGCAATATTAGCCGCTGTATGCGTTGTCTTTAGAGGCACAAAATGAGCATCCTTTGTTAATTTGTCAACCACCACCATGATTGAATCATGTTGCTTATTCATTCTGGGTAATCCTGTGATGAAATCCATGGTGATCACTTCCCATTTCTTCTCGGGGATTGGCAATGGCTGCAACAACCCGCTCGGTGCCTATGCTCAACCTTCACCTTCTGACATTCCATACATCGAGTGATGTAATCCGCAACATCCTTCTTCATTCCCGGCAAAAAGAACTGGCTTCTTACTGATGTAATTGTTTTCTAGTAACCAAGATGTCTAGCATAAGGAACATCATGCATTTCCTTCAGTACCAAATTCCTCAGTTCTCCGGAACTAGGAACATAGATTCTGTTTTTATGCATGACTAATCCGTCTTCCTTTATATCATACCCCTTTATTTTCTATTGTACATATCCTTTCTGTAAGTTTTGCTTTACTTGTAGGTAATGCTGATCTGTAACAAGATCATCTAAAATTCTTCTCTTCAAGTTTGACTGATGCATACTGACAGCAGTAGCATGCATGAGATGCACTCTTCTACTAAGTGCATCGACAACTTTATTATCCTTTTCCTTGATATGTTTGATATCGAAGTCATATTCACCTAGAAATTCCAACCATCTTGTTTGCTTGGCATTCAAGGTCGACTGTTCAAAAAGATACTTCAGGCCAATGTGGTCTGTCCTTAATTCGAATTTCTTCCCCATGAGATAATGCCTCCACATCCTCAAGGCGTGAACAATGGCAGGAAGTTCCAAGTCATGGGTGGCATAGTTCCTCTAATGTTCCTTAAGCTTTCTGAACTCATATCTAATGAAATGTCCATTTTGTGTGAGGACTCCCCCAAGTCCTTCCTTACATGCGTCTATACATACCACAAAACTTTCATTTGGGTCAGCAATCTTTAACACAGGTGCACTAGTAAGTAGCTCCTTCAACAGATTATAATTCTTTTCACACTTGATTGTCCATTCAAATTTAGTTCCCTTATTTTGAAAAGAAGTGATGGGATGAACAATCTTAGAGAACCCTACTATGAACCTTCTGTAGTAGCCAACTAATCCCATAAAATATCTAACCTCAGACACATTTCTGGGTGTTGGCCATCCTCTAATGGCTTCGATCTTCTTTGGGTCTACTGCTATTCCCTGCTTTGAAATAATGTGTCCCAAGTAATGGATCTGCTTTTGATAGAAAGAACACTTACTCAATTGATGTTCTCTCAGTACTTGCAATACTAGTCTTAAGTGATGTTCATGCTCCTCTTCAGACTTAGAATAGATAAGTATGTCAACCAAGAATACTATGACAAACCTATCCAAATAATTTCTGAATATGCCATTCATTAAGCACATGAAGACAATTGTTGCATTGGTCAGTCCAAATGGCACCACTACAAATTCATAATGCCCATACCTGGTCCTAAAGGTTGTCTTATGAATGTCTTCTTCCTTGATTCTTACCTAATGGTATCCTGCCCTCAGGTCAATTTTTGAAAATATCTTTTCTCCTCTTAGCTGATCAAAGAGATCATCAATTCAGGGTAGAGGATAGTTTTTCTTTATAGTGTACTTGTTCAATTGTTGTAAGTAAATACATAGCCTCAAGGTTCCATCCTTATTTTTGAAAAAACATACTGGTGATCCCCAAGGTGAAACACTTGGATGTATGTACCCTTTATTCAACAATTCCTCCAACTTCATTTGCAATTCTTTTAACTCTGGTGTGCTCATTCTGTAAGGTGTTTTTGACACCGGGGCAACTCCTAGCACTAAATCAATTGAGAAATCGATCTCCCTTCTTGGTGCCAATCCGAGTATTTCTTGGAATACATCTTCAAATTCCTGTAGTACCGAGAAATATTTGAGGCTTGTCCCCTTTGTATTATCTGGATCTTCCACATGAGATGCATACAATTGACATCCTTTCCTAAAGAATATTTTTAGTTGTAAGGCTGAAATATCCCTTATAGAGATGGGTCTTGGAACTCCTTTCACAGTGCTTTGCTTTCCATTTCCAACAAGACATGTAAATGTCTTGTTATGAAAATCTAGGACAACATGATGCTTTTCCAACCAATCCATTCCAATCAGAATATCATAATACCCCAATGGTATGATATTTAGATCAATAATAGTATTCGCGCCATTAAGACTTATGGAACAACTTATGACCATATCATGGATTCTTGTTTTGGTTCGAGTGGCTAACTGAACCAAACTTTCTTTTCCAAGTTTACTTTTCTCCAAATGTAATCTATCCACTATATTAGGATCAATGTAGCAATGACTTGCTCCTAAATCAATCAAAATAGCAACAGGTTGATTTATGATCTTACCTTCCACCTCGATCATATTGGACTGGTACTCTGCTTATTGATCATTTAAAGCTACATAGATTCTTCCCATATCTTTGACTTTTGTAGCCTCTTGGATGTTGTGCATAGTCTTCACTCTGTCTTTTCTGTGTGGGAAATCCTTATACAAGTGATCTTCCTTGCATCCCCAACATTGGATTGGTGGTCTTCCCGTTTTTCCCAAGGAATCTTCCTTCTTGGAATCTCCATTAGCATATTGATCTTGATGATTTCTATTAGGCTCATTCCTATTGAAGGGAGGTTTGAATCCTTTCCTCCTCTGATCGGACTTCACATTTTTCTTGTCCTTCCAAGATATTTGCAAGGATTCTCTTCCCTGGCCTTGCTCATATAGGTATTTATCCTTCCTGATGGATTCAGTCAAGGTCTTGGGCTCATCATACTTGATCTTTTCCTTATAAAAGGTTGGTAGTCCACTTATAAATCTTTTTATTTTCACTTTCTCATCACCAATGAACCTGACATACTTTAACAATCCCAAAAACTTCTTCTCGTACTTTGCCATAGTCATGCTTCCCAATCAGAGCTCAAATAACTCCTGCATTTTCTTCTCATAGAAATGCTCCGAGAGGTACTCCTTATGGAATTACTTCTTGAACTGCTTCAAAGTGATCCTAGTTTCATTAACATGTTCCACTTGCTTCAGTTGGTCCCACCACATTGCATCTTTCCCATGTAAATGGTAGGTGGAAATCCTGGATTCCAGGTTGGACGAATAGTTATGCAATTGAAAATATCTCCTGAGCCCAAGCAACCATCTTCGACATCATCTTCCCTTTCTCTTTCACCCTCAAAGGAAGGTGGCTTGATATTCCTCAACTCTCCTTGCAAACTATCTACCTCTTGTTTCCTTCTTTGGTGTCTGATAGGAGACACCTCTGGACTACTTACGAGATCTTTCGATGCATAAAAATTTATTTATGAGTAAGGAGGTGAGTGGCATCCATGAGCTCTGTTAGCACTTCTGGAATAACCATATCTTCCACAATCATCCCTTCTTTCATGGCACCTTCCTTCTTCCTCTTGTCTTGAGTTTGATCCCTTCTTCATTTGTCTCTGCAACTGATTTAAGCTCTGCAACACTCAAACATTTATCTGACTTTTCTCTTTCATCAGTCTCTCATTGTCTTCTTTGTAGCTCTGCACTTCCATCTTCAGGATTCTTACCATTTCTATTAATGTTTCATGCTCTCCTTTTCCCTTGCGTCCATTTGAGTTTGTCTCTACATTACCAACTTTGGTTTTCTGGCCTTCAGCCTCCTTATCATGACTGGAGGCTCCCTCACCTTCTTCCATTTTCTCAATACACATCCTGATTTGATGTGTTTAAACCCCTTAATTCTGCAAAATTTGCAAGCGACCATTTTGTTAGAATAATGCATATGATAGACAAAATTTCCAAACCATGCTACAGGTCTTTTTTTTTTTTTTTGTTCATGGAGATCATATCCCCATTCTCCAAAAATAACAGTGTCCTGTTATCCTTGGCTGACACATAATTTCATCCTATGCAGGCACTTTCTTCAAACCACCTTCCCAAGTGACCACGACTAGAAACCGCGGCTAAATCCTTCCTTATCACTTTTCTGTCTCGAAGACAACCAATTCAGCCCTTATCCCTCCTTCCCTCAGCTCTCAATATGCATATGACCACGACCATGACCCTGCGCTTTGCTGAAAAAGAGCTTGTCGAGAGCTTCAAGACTTCGAAACTTTCAGACAGGACTAGATCAACAGTCGTCGTCCTCTTTCACGATCAACGATCGAGATCCACTTCGGGACTCCGCGCTTCGGGAGTCTCAACTTTCTTCACTTTCCTCCTCCTGGAATGATTTTACCTGGAGTTCATGATATGCCAATGGGTGTCCTCCCATAGATCAGTGGCTGTCAATCGCTTTGGCTCTTCGGGCTTCAGAAGTTTTGAACTTTCCTCCTGCACTTTCTCCCGGAACGCTTTCACCCAAAGTCAACGATCCTTCGACGTGTGTCTTCTGGAATCAACGGTCGATATGTACTCCGACCTTCGGGAGTTTTCGACCCAATGCAACCTGTTACATCTTTCCCCTTTGGAGTGCCCAGTATTCGGACTGCATGATCTGTCGCCATGTGGAAAAATACTGGAAGCAGACAAGTGGCCCAATCAGGCGGGTGCCACGTGGAGAAATACTGGAAGCAAACAAGTGGCCCAATCAGGCAGGTGCCACATGTCGTGTTCTAGCTAACTTTTCAACTCTCCAAATGCTCAAAAATTACTGACATGTGGCACACATCCCGTGTGTCCACGTCATCCTAGGTGACGTCCGCAAGCCACGTGACTTCAATAATTCTAGGGTCCACATCACCTCTAGGTGACGTCATCGTGCTCCATTACTTAGGTTCTTCGGGCTTCGGGACTTTGGGAGCTTCCATACTATCACACTTCCAATTATCCCGAACTCTAAATTCCCGAACTGGTCAATCTGTCACCATGTGTCCTCCTAGATTGGATGACTAAGATTCACTTCAGGTCTTCACCCGGAGTCCACGGATCTGCACCATGTGTCCTCCTTAATCTGAAAACTATGTTTTACTTCGCGACTCCGGACCTCGGAAATCTCAAACCTCAACCTTTTTTTTTGAAATGTTTTTATCTGAAGCTCACGATATACTAATGCGTGTCTCCCGCATATCAACGACTATGATTTCTTCGGGACTCCAGACTCCGGAAATCTCAAACTTTAGAACTTATCTGGCCCCACTGGCTTTTATCGAAAGCCCTGGATTTGGTGACGTGTGGCTCTCGACAGATCAATGGCTGAGATCCTTTCAGGTCTTCGGGCTTCAAAAGTCTCAAACTTCAAACCTCCTTGAAGTACACAAGATTTAGCCACGTGTCCTCTTGAATCAGACAACTGAGGCTTACTTCATGCCTTCATCTGAAATCCACAGATTTATGCCACGTATCTTCTGGATTAGACGACCCAGATTCACCTCGGATGATCTGACGCTTGAGATTTACTCCAGACGATCTGGCGACTGAGATCTATTTCGGATGATCGGACGATCAAGATTTACTTCAGATCTCAAACACTCTGGGCTTCAAGAGTTTCAAATCTCAACTGAAAACCTCTCGAACAGATTTATTCGGAGTTACTGATCTGGTGACACGTGACTCTTGGTGATCGACGATTAGGATCTACTTTGGATATTTCACCTCCTCCTTGTCCAAAAAATTCTGGAGTTGTGGATCTCGCGCCACCTGCCTCTTCTTGACGATGGAGGAGCTTGTTAAGATTGTAATATCCAAGTCTGTAAATGCACGTGACACGATATATTGCTGAGACATAATAAAATATCTTGAGAGACAAATCTTTGTGGACGTAGCCCAGGAGGGGGTGAACCACGATAGAACATGTGTTATGTGACTGAATGTGATGCATCTCCATTGTTGTTAATGATTCAATGCTAGATAAATGAATGAAGGAACTAGTTAGATCTGATATTTCACATGCATGAGTAAGAGTGACTGATTAATTAAGATGTTAGAATAAATAAATGAAGATCACAAGGTACAACCACGGATCCCCACTTATTCCCAGGTTTCAAGCATCTGAGTATTGCAACCATCCAAAGAACTATCTCGGGTGAGACTGTGCAATGCACCCTGTGTACTGCGCTGCCTTCTGGTTTACCAAGGGGGGTGATAGTTTAAGAGGGATTTTGTTGGAAGCTAGTTAAATCTGAACCTGGGTCAACTTATGATAGTAAGGTAAGATTAGAGTAGATAAAGTAGTTAACCAACAATAACATTATTCCCTTGTCATTTGTTTTCACTTTCCATACATTATAAAGCCCCTCACATTCTCAATTACATTGTAATTCCCATGATCTTAATCAAACATCAATTATATGAGAGATCGCAACATATTTCAAAGCAGAGATGAAAGTTTATTTTGAGTTTCCTTTCCCTTCTATCCCTGATTGTATGCATGCTTGCTTGTTGATAAAGTCAGAGCTATTTCTAAAATTATGACATTGCAAATGGTATTTGATGTTTTACTTGCTATTTTATACATACCTTAACCTAGCATTAGGTTTAATAGATGAGTTTTTTTAGTAGAGGCAGTCACGGCAAAGGAAATAAAGGCAGAGGAACAAGGCCAAATGATTTTTGGCAAGGAGGAAATAAGAGACTCCAATTTTCCATTCACTTTGATGTTGATTCCGAATACTTTAATCAACTCTTACAGACATGTTTTCTGAAATTAGCCAGAAAAAGACATTTTCAACCTTTGCCTCCACCTAAAGGACCACCTTTGCACCCTCATCCTAATATATCTGGCATACTAGTGCAACCACATGTTTCCTTACCACCTGAGGTCCCAATCAGTGATGGATGGAAAGATGTTGTAAATCCTTCCAAAGTTCATGTTAATGGATGGCCCACGATGTCTTTACCATTAACCCCCTCCCCCACCTAAGTGGCCTGCCAAACACATTGAATTAGTGACATATCATGCTCATGAAACTTAGCCACTAAAAATACTTAAGTTCCTTTACCAAGAACTTGAACCTTCTGAAGGGAAACAATTGGCTAATTCTTCTAAGCCTGACCAATCTGAAGCATCCTCACACTCAATCACATCACATTCCCAACACCCTGGACAAGAAGAAAAACACATCTTTTGGAGATATGCACCCAGTAGCATCAGAATCAAAAGGTAAAATGCCAATCAAGGCAGATTCATAGATTCCCAAGCTGACGTAGTCTAAGGAAAGTGGACAGAGGCAGACCGCCTCACACAAAAATTCTAATTTCTGATTTTATCATCTTATTTTACTTTGACTTCATTGTTGGGACATACTTTACATTTTTTTGGACAACAAATTATATTTTGGACATCTTGTTGACTTACTTATTTTGGGCATGTATATGCATATATACTTGGTATTTGGGAGTCACAAGTATGTTTTGAAATATTTCACGTGTTGGTTGATTGGGATATGTGTATAATGATGTTTTGATAACATTGATGCATATTTATTGATGAAGGAACAAGGGGATATTTTGAAAATTAAACAATAGAGTTAATTAGGGGGTCCCCACCTATTAGTTAATATTTATTATATCCTTCTCCTTATTTATTAATATTTAATTATGAGTTGTCCCTATCTAACTAAAAGTTATTTAAATAGATTAACTAAAAGTAGTTGGAACTACTCAAAACTACTTTTGGATAATAAAAGGAAAACAAAAGGGACAAGCAAACGGGAGAGACATAGAATCATAGACTATGATATGGTTTGTTCTTGCTCTAGAGTGAGATTACATTACTAGTTCATTCATTTCTCAAACACTTAAAAGCTAAGAACTTCTTGTTGATAGTAAAATATTATTGAAGGTGTCAATAAGAAGGACCAATAAGCATTGAAAGTTGACATGCTTTAGAGGGTTGATCATCCGTTTATGATAATTTGTAAATTCTTATTGGATTTATGAATTGATTTTCAGTGCTAATTAGGATTATTTTGTAGAGTCAAGACAATGACATATTGTGGCTTGTTGATCCAATTTTTCTCAGTCTTGGTTTTATTTAAAAGACACCAATTGTCTCTGTGTGATGTAACATTCCGCCTCTGAATTCTAAGTCTTATTTTGGTCCTTACCCATTATGGGGTATGAAATAATGTTATTGGATGTATTTCATAACTGAATTAATAAAATAATTTGATGGTTTTGGGGTCTCACTTTGGACTATATGTGTAATCTTTATTTCATATTTTCTATTTTATCACTGATCATAATATTGTTATAAATTTATGTTATAAATATTTCTTTATTTTTTTTTCATAGCACAACATAAAGTCAACATTAGGCCCATGAACATATTTTTTGAGGACTAATTGATATTTTTGCAAAAGGATATAAACATAGGGTAATAATCCTGATATCTTGCCTTAGCTCAGGAAGATTCAAAAATGTTGGTACAAGGATAACCATTCATTTTCATCAACACCATTGATATTCTCCTACAACTATCTCGATTTTCCACCAGCTCTTCCTCCTGGCCTTCTCAACCCAAGGAATGTACCCCTTCATTGATCTCATTCCCTCGGGCATCCCATTAGCTTATCATGGTATCTCTTGCATTGGTAACCAGGAATCTCTCAGTTGGGAACTCAAGGGAACTTTCATCCAGGAAAACTACCAACAAACAATAACAAACACTTGTTGTTACAGTGCAAGTCACTCAAGAGTTCACTCTTTATTCACGACACCCTGTCTCTTCAGTCTTCAGCTCCAAATATGCTCCAAAAATGCTTTAGCATGCTCTATAGTTCACCCTCCATGGATGTTCCAGCTCCAAGCTCTCTTTCTTTCTCTCTACTTGCTGCTCATGCCCAAAAACTAAATGTCCAAAATTGTTGTAGCTACCCACACAAATTTACTCTCCTTTGGCTTGTTTTCTTGACTCACACACTCCCTTAAGATGATTTTACTAAACCCCCATGCTTCTAATAACCATGGGATGTGACTTCTCATAACCACCCTCTTACATGCATTCAATGATTGGCTCTGGGAACACTCAATAAAAATCTAGAGTTTAATACATAATGATAATAAAATTTAGGAATGTAGGTGATCCAGGAGGATCTCGGTGGCCACCCACCTATTCCAACTGGCTCAAAAGAGTTCAGTGGAAATTTACTATTTTTAGTAGTTTTTTGGTTCCTAAACTTCCGGGGCCATTTGGAGGGCCTAAACAAAATTTTGCCACAATAGGACACCTCAATAATAGCCAAAGGCTCTGATTAAGCCCTCAAAATGAGTCTCCTTGTCGATACCTTTCCAATGAGATATCGTGCGCCCAAAACAAAGACCGTATGCCAAAGTTACGCCTCCGAGAAGTTGATACACCAAACTACCCAAAATGGGATCCACAAAACTATTGGCTTTTCATCTTCCGGGGTTAGGGTTTTGGATTTTATTTATGATAAAAAGGAATTTGGAGCCTCATTGTAGCATTCGTCTTCTTACGAATGTGAGTAGCTGTCACATCTCTTCTCAGAGATAATATGCCACCATTCTAGCGAGTCTTTCAATTTGTATTTCTACAGTTTTGTACATTTCGCTCATTAATAGAAATTGTGTATTAATGTACTCTGTGTTTATAGTTATATCTCCGATATATATTTTTTATATTATTGGATATCTGATATATCTTTGTACATTTCTTTATTATATCTCTGCTCTCGTTTCGTGCCAAAAATAATCTGGATTAGTGGTATCAGAGTAGGCTGCTCTTGATCATTTTTCAGTGTATGTCCCCGATGAGGTATGAGTATAGGAAGTTGGGTCTCAATCTTGTCTCTCTTGAGGAAAATCTCTCTCTCACACCCAAGAAACCCTACACGACGGAAGAAAATAAAAGTGATAGAGCATAAGGTTCTATTAATTTGTTGCTTTAGCAAGCTCTCACACGACAGAGGGATGAAATGATGGAGAATTTTCTCCACATCCTTCAACACCTGCCGATAAGAGAAAGCACATATTCATCAAGCGACCACTTTGGAAGAACCTCTCCCTTCAAGATACAAGTTGATTTATATATTCCCGTATTTGAAGGTTAGATAGATGCATATTCCCTAGAAAAATAAGGTTATTTCTCTATTCACAAAATTTTCGACAGGGAAAAGATCACCTTTGCACTCCTTAAGGATCTCCCCCATGTCAAACATTGGTGGGAAACTTACTCGAAGAAAAGTTATATAGAAGAGTCTAGAATATATGGGGTCGAGCTCACTTGGGGTTATTTTTTGGATGCGATGAAGGAAAAATATTACCCCATTGGTAACTATGACGACCAATACATGAGATGGACCACACTATGACAAGACAAGGGGCCAAACAGTGCCAGAGTTCTCAAATAATTTCCATACCTTGTGCACCAAGTTGGGTATCAAAGACTCCGAGAGATATCTGGCTCTCAAATACTGCCGGGCTCTGCAAAGGTACATCTAAACTAAAATGGATTTCCTGGACATCTCATCACTGGGAGCTTCCTATCGATATGCTGCCAAAATTGAGAAGAAATTTAGGTACCAGAACAAATGGGAGTTCGAGTCTACAAATACGCAACAACCAAAGTATGATAAATATGACCCTAACAGACAACCTCTTGAAGACCCATCCAAGACATAGGAAAAGAAGGGTAACGAAAAGATGAAGGACATTGGAAAGTGGTGTGATTTCCACAAAATCCCCTCACACAACACTGATGAATGTCACTCAAAAAAATTATTGGTGGCCGAGATCAAATAAAAGGAGACGAACCTTGATTCAGAATGCGATTCAGAAAATAATCGAAGAAGACAGATCATCGATGCAGACCCCACTGCTACTGTTGCAACCACAACAATTCAACCAGAAGAACCAACCAATCTGAAAGAGGGGTAGCACCTTTTTCATTCACATATGTGGGTGAAGGGAACCCCAATGCATTTTATTGTTGATAGTGTAATCTAGAAGAACCTCATCTCAACAGAAGTCGTCAAGAAGTTGGGATTATCGACAACACCACACCCACAACCATACAACATCGGGTGGCTTCATCAGGGATGAGATCTCCATGTCAGCTAACAATGTCAATTGTCATATGACATCCATCCATTCAAGTATAAGGTGTTATGTTATTTTCTATAGGATACCATAGGTAGTTCCAACTAATGTCCCATCTAAACAGTGCTGCAAGGTAGCATCTCATACTACAAAATTCAGCTTCTTCATAATCTGTTCAAAAGGTGAATATAAGGACACTACAACCACTGCAACCTTAGTCCAATAAACTTCTATCCAGTGGAAGAAGTTCAACAATATTGAAACAAATCAAAAAGATTCCTTCTGCGCATAGTCATCTCATCAGTTTCTCAACAACCTCCCACAAACCAAGTAGCAAAACTTCTCCATCAAGGCAAGCAACTCACCAAGGTTCAAATTCAGCAAACACTTCCCCCTCTCCCCCTGGAACTCAATGCAATTGAGACCATTTAGTCCTAAGGAGGGAGGATTTATCTAGGAGGATCTCAGTGGCCATCCACCTATTCCAACTGGCTCAAAACAATTCTTTGGCAATTTACTATTTTTAGCATTTTTTTGGTTCCTAAACTTTCGGGTCCATTTTGAGGGCCTAAACGATGTTTTTTCACAATTGAGCACCTCAATGAATATTAATGGATCTTATTGATCCCACAAAATGAATCTCCTCATCGATACCTTTCCAACGAGCTATAGTGTTCCCCAAACGAAGATCGTATGCCAAAGTTACACCCTCGGGAAGTTGATACACCAAACTACCCAAAAGAGATTCCACAAAACTGTTAGCTTTTCATATTCTGGGGTTAGGGTTTTGGATTTTATTTATGATAAAAAGGCCTTTGGAACCTCATTTTAACATTCATCTTCTTGTGAATGTGAGTAGCCATCACATCTCTTCTCAGAGATAAGCTGCCACCATTCTAGCGAGTCTTTCAATATGTATTTCTACAATTTTGTACATTTCGCTTATCAATAGAAATTGTGTATTATTGTATCTCTATGTTTATGGTTATATCTCTGATATATCTCTGTTATATTATTGGATATCTGATATATCTTTGTACATTTCTTTATTATATCTTCGCTCTCATTTCGTGCCGAAAATAATCCGGATCAATGGGTGGAATTAATAGACATGGGTAATCCCCCCTTGGACCTCTCTCTTATGAATTCTCTTAGACCCTCCCATCTCTTGTGGATTAATTCAACCCCCATATTTTTCCATGTCCCCTTAGTAGTTGGCATCACATTTTATGATTAACATTCAAAAATACGTTCACTTATACATTGCTTTGGACGTAGCCACACATTATATTTACATTAAGCATTAACTAAAATGGGGATTATAGTGGGGATTTTGCATTCCCCCTCCCCTACAATTTTGCGTTGACCTCGGAGCACACTATGTCGATATATGTATATGAAAATTTATCTCACAATACTTAGAAAATAAAATTATGCAATTTCACAACTCCAACTATAGTTCGAATCATAATCTCATATTTCTCTCAACCCACTTGCCCAAGGAATGCATCATTCATTTATCAGGGATAACCCAATGCATGTAACATTTTTCTGTTAGGATTATCCCAAAGAATGAGCCATTCTTTTATTAGGGTCCTCAACGTATTTGGCTAGGACTATGAGATGTGGTTCCAAAATTCTAGCTACTCAAAATGGAGTCTTGCATTCCATTTTCTTCAAAATTGACAAAAGTTTAAGGGTATTCCTCCTGCATGTTTTTCTCATGATCCCATGTAGCATCTTTAGGACCATAGAAAGTCCATTGAACCTTTACCACCCCTATGGATTTGTTTCTAAGCACTTTGACTTTCTGGTCTAGGATACATACCGATTCCACTCATAAATCCCATTCGTGCTCCACCTCAATCACATTCCAATCAATTATGTGGTTAGGATCAGGCACATATTTATTTAATAATGATACATGAAATACATTATGCACTCTCATGGATGCCAAAAATGCTAACATGTATGTATTTGGTTCTATCTTTTCTAAGATTTTGAAATTTCCAAAATATCTTGCTGCCAAATTTAGGTAACTTCCTAATCTTAGATAACTTCTTTTCGTCGTCACTTTTAAAAACGCATGTTCGTCCACTTTAAAATATTTAAACACTCTATTATTGTCTGCATAAATTTTCTGCTTGTCCTAGGAAGCCTTTAAGTTTTTATTAATCTTTTCCATTTGTTCCTCCATTTCCCTCAACAAATATGGCCCAATAACTTCCCTGTTTGCTGAATTATCCCAACTTACTGGAGTGTTACACTTTCTGCCATACAATGCTTCAAACAGACTCATTTTTAATGAGGCATGGTACCCATTATTGTATGAAAATTCCACTAAGTGGATATAATCCTCCCACTTTGATGGTTGATCCATCACATACATTATAAGCATGTCTTCAATTATTCTGTTAGTCCTCTTTATTTTCCCATTTGACTCTGGGTGATACATTGTACTAAGATTTAAGTTTTTCCTAAAGCCTTTGAACAAACCCTTCCAAAAATTGGAAGTAAACTTTGGATCTCTATCGAAAACAATTTCCTTAGGTACTCCATGTAGCCTGACAACTTATTTCATATAAATTTCTACAATATTTGATGCCTTGTGTGTTGTCTTTACTAGAATAAAATGCATTGCCTTAGTTAATTTATCCACCACCACCATGATGGAATCATGCTGCTTCATTGTTCAGGGAATCTTTGTAGTAAAATCCACTTTGGAAACTTCCCACTTCCATTATGAAATGGGTAATGGTTGCAATAACCTAGTCAGATGCATATGCTTAGTCTTCACTTTCTGGCATTCTAGACATTTAGTTATGTAATTAGCCACTTCTTTCTTCATTATCGGCCAAAAATATTGGCTTCTTACAACCGCAATTATCTTCTAGTATCCTGGGTGCCCATCATATGACACATTGTGTATTTTCTTTAGCACTTAATTTTTCATCTCGTTGGAATTTGACACACACTTTTCCTTTGTACACGAGAATTCCATCTTCCTTCAACTCATAAAAAATATTTTTCTGCTGAAAATTTCCTTCTTGTAATTTTTTGTTTTAATTTCAAATACCGTTGATCCAAATTTGTTGCTACAATGATCTTATTTAGATTAGTATTGTACATGTTAATGGCTGCAACATGCTTCTCATGTTCTCTCCTGTTGAGTGCATCAACCAATTGATTTTCTTTGCCTTTTATGTGCTTAATCTCAAAGTCATACTCACTTAGAAATTCCAACCATCTAGTTTGTCTGGCATTTAATGTGGGTTGTCCAAACAAATGCTTCAGACCATAGTGGTCCGTCCTTAGCTCAAATATTCAACCCATGAGGTAATGTCTCCATATTTTTAATGCAGGTACAATTGTCACTAACTCTAGATCATAGGTATCATAATTCCTTTCATGTTCTTTTAGTTTTATAGACTCATAACATACCACATGATCTTTTTGACTGAGAAATCCACCGATCCCTTCCTTGCATGCATCAATGCACAAAAAAAAGTCTTCATCACGATCTGCAATATTCAACACCATCCTTTAATGTTTCTCATGTTCCTCTTCTGACTTAGAGTAGATGATTATATCATCTAGGAATACAATCACAAACTTGTCCAGGTATTCCCTGAACACTCCATTCATTAGGAACATGAAAACAACTGGGGCATTTGATAGTCCAAATGGCACTACCGTGAATTCATAATGCCCATATCTTGTCCTGAATGTTTTCTTACTGATGTCTTCTTCCTTTATCCTTAATGGTGATAGCCTTATCTCAGATCGATATTGGAAAATATTCTTGCAACTTTCAGCTGATCAAACAAATAATCAATTCTTGGCAAAGTATATTTGTTCTTTATGATGACCTTATTAAATTGTATGAAATAAATACACAACCTTAAGGTTCTATCTTTCTTCTTCACAAAAAGAACCAGGGCACCCCAAGGTGACACACTTGGACGTATATACCCCTTCTTTAAAAATTCTTCAAGATACATCTGTAACTCCTTCAATTTTGGCGTACCCATTCTGTATGGTGTCTTGGACACTACAACAACTTCTGGCACCAAATAATAGAGAAATCAATGTCTCTCTTTGGTGAAAATCTCGGGATCTCCCTAAAAACATCTTCAAAATCCATCAAGACCGAATGCTCTTCAATTCTTTCCACTTTATATTTGGCTACCTCTTCCATATGGGCTGAAAAAATATGACATCCCTTCTTGAAACTCTTTTTCAAATGCATAGCTGAAATATCTCCAATAGCTACGACTCTTTGAATGCCTCGAACATTGCTTTGCTGACCTTCATCAAGACACGTGATTGTCTTGTTGTATCAGTCTAGGATAGCATGGTGTTTTTCCAATCAATCCATTCCAATTAGACAATCATATGAATCCAATGGTTTTATGTTCACATATACCTTCGTACCGAGTCCATTCATGTCTATCATACAATATTTAACCAACTCATTGATTTTCCTCTTAGCTCCTGTGGCTAATTGAACTAACCGTTATTTCTTATGCATACTCCTTTGCAAGTGAAATATTTCAACAATGTTAGCATTTATGTAACTATGGCTAGCTCCAGAATCAATTAAAATTGATATGGGATGGTTATCAATCTTACCTTCCACTTCGATCATGTGGGATTGATATTTTGCTTGCTTGTTGTCCAAGGCTGCATAACTCCTTGTCATGTTTCCTCCCATGTCCTCAACTATTTAAACTTCTTGAATGTTGTGGAAAATCCTCATTCTTTCTCCTTTGTGAGGGCAGTCCCTATATAAGTGATTTCCCTTACATCCCCACCATTGTACATGCAACTTCCTTGGCCTTTTCACAAATGAATATGCAGTCTTGTGCTCATTTTGGGTTGATTGAACTTTCTGATTTTCTTGGGTGTTTTTCTTGAAAAGGGGTGGATTAAAACCTTTATGCCTTTGATCATTTTTACCCTTCATCTTGTCATCCCAAGCTTTCTGTAAAACTAGCCTTCCACTGCTTTGCTCATAAATATGCTTTGCTCTCCTTATGGATTCCTCTAAGGTTTTGGGGTTATGATATTGAATCTTGTCACTGTATAAATAGGGTAACCCACTTAGAAAACTTTGGATTTTGACTTTCTCATCCTTTATGAAGTCAACATATTTTAGAAATTCAAAGAACCTCTTCTCATATTCATTCATTATCATGGTTCCCAACTTGAGTTCGAATAACTCTTTCATCTTCCTTTTGTAATAATGCTCAGGAAAATATTTCTCTTGGAAATATCCTTTGAATTGCCTCCATGAGATCCTTTTCTCATCAAGGTTCTTGGCTTGTTTAAACTGGTCCCACCACATGGTTTCCTTTCCTTGCAAATGGTAGGTGGCAATTCTAGCTTCTACCTGGGAGGGGTATGTTGGAAGATTGATGTCAACCCTAGTCATTGGTTTTGGACCGCAAGATTGATGAAGGTATTTGGACATGAAGGACAATGCACATGAAAACAAAACACCCATGGATGGATATTATACATCATTTTGTTTCTGATGGTAGGTGGCACGTCACGTGGATGCTCATGGTTGAGGAGAAATGAATTTTTGAAGATGACAAAGTGAATTGAAGAAGGAAGTACATGTCAATCTTGAAGATAATTAAAGAAAAAAATTACAAAATAATAATCTGTACAAGTTCGCTCTTCTGAATAAACCAAAATTTAATAAGGTCTATCGTTCTCTCTATTACTTATTTTTGGGGAGGATTAAAGGAGTGAAAATTGGAGGAGTTTCAGAGAATACATTGAGTAATATTATCTACAGGATCAAATTATTCCAAGAATTGAAGAATTGTAGGAGTTGAAGAAGTCTCAGGAAACATTATTAGGTTCTATGTGATGGTTGGTTGATGGTGATGATTTAATGTAAAGTTTTATTATCTCTCATATATTCTTTGGTGGAAGGAAGGGGCAAGTATGGAGAGGTCAACCCTCTCTTGATATTTGAGGATTGTATATTCCTCTTGGAGGTTTATCCCTCCCTTTATATTTGGAAGTTGTAGC
>SNQJ01S0033001.1:123914-153608 GCA_010110895.2 Picea sitchensis
GTAATAATGAGATGGTTATCTTATCTTCAAGGCTCTCATGTATAAAAGAGAGTGCTCTCTCTTCATGAGGATTCAAGTAGAAGAGGAATTAGAATTGAGTTAGATTATGTAAGTAGAATCAGAGTAGTCATTAGGATTCGAAAGAGAAAGGGATTCTTATATTTGATTCATGGTTTTGGTTTTCATGCTTTCATTATTCTTTTATAAATATTGATTTGATTATTATAATATAATATTTCTTCATTGGTAAGATCTCACATATGTTGTTGTGTCATTCAACTCTTCACATGTTGTATTTGCGTTTCCTTCATGTAGTTCTCCATTTCTAGATTAATTCCATTTACACAATTTCCCATTCTTAGTGTAATTTCATTTACGCAACTAGATTAATTTCAATTCCAGTCGTGTGTTAGATTAATGATTCAATTCCAGACGTGTGTTAGATTAATGATTCTATTTCAGTCGTGTGCTAGATTAATGATTCAATTTCAGTTGTAGCTTAAACATTAGATTAGATTTGTCCCGCTTCAATCTTGCATATACTTTGCGCGTGCTTCGTCAGTTTACGAACCCCAGGTTGACAAATTAGATAGTTGGGCAATTACTACAACTCAATTAATACAACATTAGTTCGGCCCAATATAATCACTGTTGTTCCCTTGCCACGATTGTTGTTCCTTTTGTTGTTCATTTGAACAGAACGATTGTTGTTCCTTTTGTTACGATTGTTGTCCCTTTGCAGGGGTTGTATCTCTAGAGGACGGGTATTAAAAACAGAAGGTAAGAACCTATGTAGGCGACAAGTAAAATGCTTGCACCAACACCTACCTTTGGATGATGCATAAAGGTTATATTTTAGGGCATCTTTAGAGCCCAACAATACATAGAAATCATTATTGTGCTATGTGGATAATCAACAAGACCAAATATAATTTCTAGTAATGTTTGTATTCGTTCCTTGGATGCCCATAACAATACCCACATTTTGCAAAACTTTGTGCATTAAAAACTAGAAAAAAAAAACAAAACAAACAAACAAACAACACTATCCTCAAATTATCATGGATCCATCAGCTTAACCCCTAATCTATGGAGGGGGGATAAAATGTAATGTGATCCTCCACTTAGAATCCACTAGAATTTAGTTATTATTCTTGCTATCCCTGTAGCATTTTAGGACATAAATACAAGTATAAGGGAAATTGTCAGGCTATATGGTGTGACTAAATGAATTGTTTCTGACAGAGATCCTAAGTTCACATTAAATTTTTGGAAAGGATTATTTAAAGGGTTTAGGACAAATTTTAATTTTAATATGGCATATCACCCAAAGTCAGATGGGAAGACAAAGAGGATCAATCAAGTGATTGAAGATATGTTGAGAATTTATGTAATGGATAAGCCATTCAAATGAGAAGAATATTTACATTTAGTTGAATTTACATACCTGAACATTGGGTATCAAACATATTTGAAGATGAGCACATTTGAAGCATTGTATGGTAGGATATGTAACACAATTGTGAGTTGGAAAAACCCATCTGATAGACCCATCATTGAGCTAGACTTTCTCAAGGAAATGGAAGAACAAATGGTGAAAATGAAACATAATTTAAAGCTTGCACAAGATAGGCATACAAGTTATGCAGACATAGGAAAAACACATAGAGAATTTAGAGTAGGTGAGCATGTCTTCTTGAAAGTGAAAGATAAGAAGACTTCACTGAAATTAGGAAGTTTCCCAAAATTGGTAGCAAGATATTGTGGACCATTTGAAATACTGGAGAGGATTGGTCCTATTGCATACATTCTTTCATTACATGGACCCATGTGCATTCATAATGTGTTTCATGTGTCTTTTCTTAAAAAGTATGTGCATGATCCTAACCATGTAATTGATTGGATTGTGATCTAGGTGGGGAATGAGGGTGAATTTCGGGTCCAACCGGTGCACATATTGGACACGAAGGTCAAAGTTCTTAGGAATAATTCCATCGACTTGGTAAAGGTCCAATGGTCCTAAAAATTCTATGTGGGAGCATGAGGACGCCATGTGGGAGAATATCCACAACTTTTTGAAGATTTTTATAGTACATTTGTATATAATGCACTAAGGAAGGGGGAGGGGAATGCAATACTCTGAGGTTGTAAATGTGTATAACTACATATTTTTTATAGGTTGGTGAGCCAAGATATTTCTTTCTAGAGTGCATGTGTGGTATTAGGCTAGAGAGCCTATACATTAAAAGGCCAGTGAGCCTAACATTGTACATTGTAATCATACTCTCATATATTAATGCTCTATAAATTGTTGTGGATATTCTACTGGAACAATTTGTCACAACAAATCTTATAATATTCCGAAATCTTAGATTTATGTGGTTTATTTCCTTAGATCCCAGATTTATTATCTCTAGGTTATGGCTTGAATTTAAGAAATAACTAAAATACAAAAAAAATGAAAGAACAAGCACAAATATACACCATCCACACAAATGAACACAATATTTGACCTGGGAAAACCCAACTAGAAGGTGAGGCCTATGCTCTTGTCTCTTTGCTTCAGTTATAAAATGCACACACAAAGGAATGCGAACCCAGTATGGAGTTACCTTTTGGTATTGTGGCCTGAACGCCTACTATAGAATCCTCCTCCTTTGTTATTCTCACAAAATTCCACTCTCAAATGTTTTTCTCAGCTATGGAATAAGATACAATGCAAAATAATGGAATCCCTTCTCCTCCTAGTGGTCTGATATTTAACAGAGCCTGATAACCACCTAGGGGTAGGGTTTTGACTTCTTCAACCCTAAATTGTGATAAAGTTTTGTACCTTCTAGAATCTTCTTTAAAGTCCACATGTGGCTATCCTCATATGCGTCAGTAATGAGGACTGGCATGGCATCCTTTCATACCATGGTGTTCAACTTGCAGGAGGCATAAATTTTTCACATGAGCTCTGGTTGACGCGATTTTTGTGCCATCGGAAAGGTCTCTAAGTGTATATCAATGCCAATGTTAATCTCTAAGATGAGAAAGTTTTGACCCCCAAAAATGTTGTTTGATGCCTCAAAATGGCTCTGAAAGGTTTCAAACCCCAATTTTCCAAACTAGGACATGTCGTTAAAATGCCCTTGCAAGCTAATTACTCCAATTTTTTCCACTCCGAAAGAATCAATATAGAAGACAAATAATACAATGATCTAATCTATAGAAATTAATAAAAATACATCATGGATGTAGACTAAGTCAGATAAAGAGTATGGGGGTTAGGAATCCACGAGAGGGAAAGGGGCTAAGGGACTAGGAAAGGGGTTTAAACCAAGGGGGATAAGGGCTTAGGAAAGTGGATTAATCCAAGGGGGATAAGGGATTAGGAAAGCGGATTAAGACAAGGGGGCTAAGTCAAATATTAAGTTAATTTTAAGTCATAGCCTAAGTCCTCAAGTCATGATTTTATCCCAAGTTCCCAAGTGAGGGGACGAGTTTCCAAGTGGTGAGGAAGTAGTTCCTTGGTTGCCACTTGTCAAAAAGGGAACATGCATACATAAATTTTGTATTAGTGGAAAATGGAGGGATTCTCATTCATTCTGATCATTGCACTTTGCCATTCTTTCTCTATTATACTGGGTGTGATCTAGTGAGCCATTGAGACCCTGTTACAATGTGAAACCCTGTGAACCCTAGGTGGATTTGGGTGAACAATTCTCCTTGGGTTTCCTTGGGGAAGGCTAGATCCCTATAGGGAGAATTTTCTAGGATAGGTTTCCCTTGGTGTGAGGCCTAGATGGTGCATGGAGACTCCATTATAGCAAATGGAGTTCCTAGAGCCACACAAATCTAAGACTTCTTGGTCGGCATGTGTTGGAGCCCTGGAAGAGAAGTGGGACAACTTGAGGGATTACAATATAGAGAAGGGAGTACACTTACTTGGGTTGTGTGGGTTGATGGGGAATGAGAGGTTGTGTATTGGAATTGATGTTGAAGTTTGGTACCTTATCCTAGCCATTGTTGTGCTGACTTAGTTAGCCTTTTCCTTGGTGGAGTCATAGCCCCAACTCAAGGGTGACTTATCATTGAGAGTGTTGGAATAATAGCATCTATGGTTGGGTGGAATGTTCGAGTTCTACAACTAGTTGGTGATTTTGTATAAGATAAGTGTTATTTATGATATGTGGTTTTATGATGAATATTATGTGTATTTATATGTGCTTAAATTAAGTTGATGTGTGTGTATGTGTGTGTTGTGGTATAATTATGCATGTTATTATAAGTTATGCATGGTATTTCATGTTGTTGTTGGGCCTACATATTGTTTCATATGCATGACATACTTTAGATTGGTATCATAGTGGGGTATAAGGTTATATGAGCCTTCAAGAAGGTTGGAATTAATTAATTAAGGGTATCATAAAATAATGAGCGAGGTAAAATAAATAAAATTATTCTATTTTGGTTTGTTATGAAATGGATAAGGTAGAAAAATTAAAGAAAGAACGCAACTTGTTCTATTCATGTCTTTTTTTAATTGGGTTGGGATTGTAGATATGTCTTACATATGTGCAAACATATCTACAACTAGCAGTAAAAATATGATCATCCTTTTTTTTCATGTGGTTCACGGCCCTGGATATCATTGCTCGATATGTCCACGGAAAACCCCCTCGAAATCTGCAAGAGAAAATAGGGAGGCTGAGTATTTCCATAATATTGGGGGCTGAACAACAAGAGCATCTTATAGACCCATTTAAGGGCACAACATGTCACTCACAAGGAATTGAACCTAGGTGGAGAGGGTAACAATCATTCTTCCCAACCACCCAAGCTACATATAATGGAAAAAAAGATGATCATCCTTATTTAACAAACTACAGATTTAAATATGCCATCTATGTCAACATAAATAAATTATTGATTTAACACTTAGACAACATTCCACTATAGAGAAAATTTGGGTCTAAAATGGGCCTCCTAAGGAAAATATAGAAACAGTAAAAGATTATACCACATCACACTAAGTTAGAGGTTTTTTTTTTTTAATTGTAACCCGTAGATTTATGTTATATAAAATCCGTAGAAAAAGTTCATAGCAAAGAGTACAATCCAAAATTTTTCCTATCTTATATTTACAAACCAAAAAGAAGAGGCTATCCAACAAAGCATACAAGCCTATAATTTATTACAATACATCATGATCCTTTCAAATTGATAAGTGTACATTATATAGAATATACCTAACAACTTAACTACTTTAAAGAACTTAATAGAATATACCTGACAACTTAACTACTTTAAAGAATTTAATTGACAAAAAATAAGAAAGAAAATTACTAATAAACTTCAACCTGAAGTACTTACCTCCTTTGTTGGAGTTGTATTCATAATGGATTATTGAGTTGGTACTTTCCCTCCATGGATTCCATGCTTTGTATGTAAGGAAGGAGTAAGAATACCATGTCCATTTTGTTGCTACTTGATAAGATAGACTACTATTTGTTGCAACTTAGAGAACTCGGCTTCAAGGGATGAGATACACTTTTTTTGAGTTAGCATTATCCCCATTATAACCTCCACATATGGGTTTGAAATTGAGCCTTGTTCCCCCAATTTTACTTGTGTTTCTTCAATTAAACTTTCATGTCTATCCAAGAATTCAACTTGCTTCTTAATATCCTTTCTAGTTTCTCTAAGATCAATATAATCCATTACCCTTGCAATATGAAACCATGAACAGGGAGTGAGGGACATAAAAAATATACTTTTTAAGTTGCAGAAAGAGAGGTAGATGTACAATCCCGTACCATGAACATGCCCACACCCTAACCAAAGATCATAAAAACCACACTAACCCATGAAAACACAGACCAAATCCTTCAAGGAAGATCTAGAACTGAAAATAGGGAAAATCTAGGTCCTGAAAAAAATAGAAAACCGAGAATGACTCACTGAAAAAAGATCCAAACCTAAAACCCGAGGAGAGTGATTGGAAGAAATGCTATAGGAGTCACCAGAAAAGAAGAACATTCTCTTTGCTGAAGAATTGAAGCAGAACAAAGATCGCCCCAAGATCCACAAGCTCCACTCTAAGAAGAAGTATAGCAGGGAGATGAAGTAATGAATACATCATGACCAAAAATATTCAAAGGGTCTCAACTCTGATTTGGGCCTAAATATACCATGCCCACAACCTACGAAGTACACGGGGAAAGCCATAATAAACCCACATATATCCACAATTACCTTCTACAATTATTCAAAGAAGTGATACTTGGGGGAGGGTTGTGTGTGAGAGTTAATGGGATATCTGATCGCACCCCCCATTAGTTTGAACGAACTTGCGATTATAGAGACACCCACGTCCCAATTTATTTGGATGCCAAATGTCATGAAAATATGGTTAAGGTATAGGTTCCAATGTGACCACATTGTTGATGGTTAAGGTATAGGTTCCAATGTGACCACATTGTTGATGGTTAAGGTCCCTTCATTTTGTGAAGTGGCTGAGGATGCATAATGGTTTTCTTTTGAATTATTGTCTCTCAAAACATGATAAAACATGAGATTGAAAAATGAAGAGAGGAGGTGCCTTATCCTTCCTAGCACAAAGCCAAGTCTTACATCTAATGAGGAAATTCTTTGAAACACTCTAAGTTATAGGTTTTATCTAATGATAGTTGTTAAGTAAGTAGGGTTAATGTAGAGTTAAGAGGTGAGAGTAAAAAATAATAATAATAATTTTATATTCTTGTACAAACTCTAATCTCCTTTGGTTTTGAACTTTTGATTTTAAAGGAGAAAACACATGTTCTATTCCCCTTTGATTTTGAAATTTTGATTTCAAAGGAGAAAACACATGTTCTTAACCATTAAGCCCACTCAACATCCGCATAATAATAATAATAATAATAATAATAATAATAATAATAATAATAATAATAATAATAATCAATTTTTAAGGTCATAGCCAAACCAGACACCAAATTGGTGTATGAGACCTCCTCTGCCCAACGATTTGACTTGCAAAGTCTACAGAGGTATACACACCCTAACCCCCTTTGGATTTGAACTTGTGACCTCTTGGGAGGAAACACATGTTCTTAACCATTAGGCCCACTGAGGCTGTATATATAATAATATACATCACTTATAATACACCATATAGTATAACTGGTAATTGGTTAGTTGTTAGTTAATATATATGATATAACATAATATATAACAACTAAAGAGTTGTAATACACTATGTTATATAATATAACTTGCTAGTTACAACTAACCAATTATATTATATATTACATAATATACTATATACTATATAAAATGAGTGTTGCATGGAAGCGTAGTCCCTGCCGGGTTGAATTGGGAATAAATGCATATGGATGGGCTAAAAGTAGCGGGGGTAGATGGAAATTGTAGCACATATGTGGCAAGAAGCATGGAGGACAGGTGGCAATCATGCAAGATATGACATATTCCCTTTAGAGTCCGCTTTATTTTGTGAAACTATATAATCCATCTTGCTATGTTTGAAATGTCTGTTTTTTTCGAGTTTTGTTTGTTCAATGTTTTATCTGTTAAGTGTATATTTTGAAATGGTTAGAGTAAAGTAAAATTTCCATAGAGATGTATGTATATGTGTCGGGAGAAAAAAAACTATATGCATAGTAGTAGAAAAAGATGTGCATGAGAAAAAGATAATTAAAATTAAATAAAGACAATTTTGTTGACGTTCAACATAGTTGAAGATAAAAATTTAGGAGCATATAAATATAAAAGGAGATAAAAAATAGTGTAATTTTGAATATATCGAAAAATGGAAGTGTGTTACATATTACTGAAAATTTAAATGCGTTTTTCATATAGACTGACATTGGGGCTCCCGCGGAACCAACAAAAACAAATATGCATTTGAAAAAGACAATTCAAATAAATTAACTAGAATGTCTTGACATTCAGGATAGTTGAAGATAAAAATTTAGGAGCACATAAATATAAAAGGAGATAAAAAATAGTTTTATTTGGAATATATAAAAAAATAATAGTTTGTTACATATTCCTAGAAATTTAAATGCATTTGTCATATAGACTGGGTTTGGGGCTCCTGCGGACCATAAGAGGAATATGTACAAGAAATAGGACTGTGCAAAGAAGAAGTGGGTGACGGTAAAGTGTAATACCCGAAAAGAAGAAATAGGAAGGTATCGGTCTTTCACTAGAGATTTCTATTCAGAAAAGGTGGAATAACTAGATTGATAAACAAAGCAGGATGTCATCAGTACAGACTTACAACTATGGTACATATGAGAATTTTTGCTATTTTCTCGCTGATGGATTTTCCTGTTGCCTTTCGTTGGCAACCTGCTTCAACTTTGTTTCGACGAATTCTTCAATGTAGGTTTTCAAGGGGGTGACGTTGATCTCATTTTGAATTTTTATGCTGAAAAGTTCTGTTTATAATTCGCTTAGATCAATAGAAATAATACGCAGAGCCTAATGAATGTTTCCATTCTATACTGAATAGCCGACTAGCCAGTTGTCCATGTGATCTTCACCATATTCAAGAATCCTGTAAAATTTGTCCAAAGACAACGCCTTTAAATTATGAACTTGTTTATCGAAAGCGTGCTTGGTTTACCTCAACGAGTTGGCGATTAAGTTGGGATCCTGGAACTCATTGGTCTTTCCGGCTAAGTTTATTTTGGTCAACTTTGTGAATAATGTTTCTTTCGTGGATATTTCTTGCTCACATGATTGGACAACGAGATACATGTTCTTCAGCTTCTCTTTCCAACATGCTTCTAATTGAGTGGTCTGTCTTTTGGAGGGGAGATCATGATGTATTCTTTTCATGGCTTCCATGTTGTTGACATGAAAGGAAAAAGGGATGACCATGTGCAAATAGAAAGTTTCTTCATTTTTTAAATCCGTCTGCAGAATTTCGAGCAAGTTATTTGGCGTCGTTCCCAGGGAATCCATAGCTTTTGATGTTTCCCAGGCGTCAGTAATCAGTTCCATTCTTTTCTTTATATTTTTCTCCACATATCCTCTACACGATGCAAGGAAGATGGAGGATTTTTTAACTCGGTTGCAGGTGTGGTAGGCATGGATATTGCCAAAGGACTGGCAAGCAATGGCATAGGAATCAAATATTCCTCTAATTCCTTGATCCACTCCTTTAGTCTGGCATTTTCGGCCTCAATTAATAAAATGGAATCAACAAGAGCATATCTGGTTTCTCTGTGAAGTCCAGATATTTGGGAGGGATGCATGCTTGCAAGGTCAAATTCTGAACGATATTTTCATTTCTTATTCTTTACATCTCTCTTTTCAATAATTAATTTTTTAGATTCGCTTTCAAAAACAACACTCTGGAATATGAAGGATTCATCTTCATAAAAAAATTCGGTACCAACTATGTCCATTGGCTCGCTACGCTAAATCGCGTCTCCCGAATCATCAAGGTTGCAGAATATGCTATCCAGATCAATGTCAAGTTGTATGTTCTAACTTTCAATTTTGGGTTCTTCCGCCTCCCTTACAATTCCTTTTCTTTTCTTCTCCACAGGAAGCTTGTGATAAATATCAATTTTAGGATGAACCTCTTACGTTCAAAGAAGTTTGGGTTGCTTTGTTACTGTGGTAGGCCGTTGGAGCGATGCTTTGTTACTGTGGTAGTTTTGGTCTTCAAGCCCGAAGATGTTCATTGTATCTCCACGAAACTTCTGTCGAGTTGGTGTTGTTAGTTTACGAGGATGCCCGTTTGCTCTAGATGATGCTTGAAATGAAGAAATGGAAGGGATTATATAACCCCGTGGGAAATATTGGTTCAATGTGTGTGAATGGAAAATCTCCTCGATCTCTTTGCTCATTAATGACAATCTCTATGCATGTTGGATGATGAGTTTTTAGAAGTAAAGATTAATTATCGCACACTTAGAAGTGCAAAGGTGGCAGTTATGGAAAATAAAAATTAAGGATTGAAGGTTTCGTGAATGACCAAAGCCGAGGATGTGTGAATGACATTCCATGGTATTTGAAATTAATACTCGAAAAGGATAACAAAACCCTCTGCAAATCTTGGGTTAATGCGTATTAATGGTAGTTGTTCTTGCGCCTTTCTCCCATCAATGACAATTTACACGGTTCCTGCATGATGAGATGTTAGCATTAAATATTACTAATTTCATATTTAGAAATAGGACACACACACACACACACACATATAAACCTTTTTTTATTATAAACACGTGTGAAGGTGATGGAGACGGGGAAGAGCAAGAAAGGAATGGCCAAGTATGAAAAGCAGTTGGACGGGCCTCAAATTAGGTTTAAAGGAGATAATGAGGAGAGGTGAGTGTCCAACGGTGAAATTGCATGAGCCATAATTTTTGACTGCAAAACACGTAAAACGAAAGAGGGCATGATGGTGCAGTTTAGTGGATGGTTTGTATATTTGTGGAATTATGGGAAAGTGGATAAGTATGGAATAGGGAAACGGTCGGTCGGGCTCGTTTTCAGAATTAGGTTTTTAAGATTTCGTGAACAGGCCAACTCGAGGTCTCGTGAATGACATTACATGGTGTTTGAAATCAACACTCGGAAACGATAATATAACCTTCCAGAATCTTGGTTTAATGCGTATTAAAGGGAGATCTCCGCAAATCTTGGTTGCTTTCCGAAGGGCAGGATCAGACGAGTTAATTTAGTTTTTTAATTATAAATAAGACTCTTTTATTATAAACAAGTGCAAACAAGGAATGGAAAAATATGAAAAGCCGTCACACAATTTTCAAAATACAGGGAATTCTAAGTAGAGGTGAGGGCCAACGGTCAAATTGTATGTTTTGGAAATTTTAACTGTGAAATGCGTAAAAGGGAAGAGTGCAAGGAAGGAATGGGGAAGTATGAAAAGTGGTCAGATGGGTTCCAAAATAATGTTAAAGGGGATTGTTACTAGAGGTGAAGGTCGATGTTCAAATTGTATGTATCAGAATTTTTGACAGCAAAATGCGTAAAAGGGAAGAGTGTATGGTGGGGTGGCCCAGCAACCGCTTTGTATAATTGCGGAATTGTGGGTGTTGTTTGCATGTTGTAGAAAACTGGAAGGGAAATATTTAGTCCATGTGTCCAGGAACTGGAAATGGAAAAAGTGGCCAAGTATGGAATAGGGAAACAAACGGTCAGACTTGGTTGGAAAGAAGTGAGAAGGTGGCAGGCACAGGAAATAGTGATTAGGAATTGGATATTTCATGAACCCGTCAACCCAACGATCCGTGAAAGAGATTCAGACAAATGGAAAAGTATGGAAAGCGACGGAGGGAATTAAAAAATTGGGTGACAATAGTTGCACAGGAGACGTGAGGACCTGGCGGTCAAACTGTAGCTCTCAAAACTTTTGATTGCAAAGTGTGTAATGAGGAAGAGGGTATGATGTGACAGTCCGGTTGTAAATTTGTATATCGTGGAAGTCTGGGTGCTCTTTGGAGGTGACAGAACAATGGAAGTGCACCCTAGAACCTGCATGCCCGGGAATTCAAATCTGTAATAGATATCCCATTTCCTGGGAAGATCTTTTATGCATGTTTCTGGAAAAGTTGTAAACTTATTGCATATACTTTGAAAGAAGTGTGAAGGTAGCAGGCACATGAAAATATGACTAGGAATTGGAAATTGTCTGAACCCACCAACCCGACGATCCGCGAAAGAGATTCAAAGAAATGGCAGTGTGGAAAGCGGTCAAACGGTCCTCAAAATAGGGTGACCAGGGTTGTCAAGGAGACGTGAGGCCCCAATGGTCAAATTGTATGTATCACAATTTTTGAGTGCAAAATGTATAACACGGAAGAGATAATGTTTTGGGAGTTCGAAAGTGAATTTGTAAGCAGAAGATGGGGTGTTGTTTGCAGCTCAAGGAATACTGGAACTGCAGTCCACCTGTCCAGGAACATGCAAGCGAAAAACAAGCAAGTTTAGAAGAAATTGGATAAATATGAAAACAAACTCTACTTTTCCAGACTCGTGATGTGAAGATATAGATGAAGATGATGATTTGTCAACTGGCCACCCCAGAAACCCCCGACCACAGGAACGTGGAAAACTATATAACCATAAATGCATAATAGACGGGAAGAACAAAAGAAAAAAAGGGGAAAGATTACAAGAGGAAAAATAAAGGGAGAGAAGAACTTTATCGCTCACACACCAACACCTACTCATAACTATGAACCCATAGAAAAACATTAACAATGGGAAAAAAATTGTCAGCTATGAAATATAGTTGGAACCTCACAAACTCTAGTTCATGCCATAAGAGATGTAATTTACATCCATCTTAATAGTATTTTCTGGGGAGCCAACTGTGAAACCATGTAACAATAGATGCAACCACAGATGCAACACCCCAACATTGCAAAGTTTAGGCAAACAAGAGAAACCAACAAATAACAACCTAGTTAAGAAGCCCCAAAAGGCCCAACTATAGTCGCAGGACCTGAACACTGCGCAATCACCAACTAGCCGACCAAGAAATTCACTGCACACAAGATTGTATCAAAAAACTCGGAGGAAAACATATTGTAACACATCTGTTAACCAAATATTTTAGGCTGTGAGACTTTCCAAGTAAAATTTAAAGCTGCCAGGACTGTCCAAAGGCCTGCCTCTATGCAAGCAACTTAGAAAAGTGTGGTTTTCCCGCTTGGTATTTTTCAATATTGGGAGGCATTAAATTCCTCTTGCAGTCCATCTTTAAATTATATCTAGTATATTGATATTTGTAATAGATATCTCGTTACCTGGCAGGATATTTTGTGCATGTTTCTGGAGAAATTTTCTACGAACAATTACTATGACTGGCACCTGGAGGCATGGTGAGTTGTTAGGATTTGTTGGCCCTTGACCAAGCTGTGGAAAACCTTGGTCATGGTTGACCATTTTTGGGACTTCAAGAGGCAGGTCGAAGGTAGAGCGCAAGGCGAAGCGGAGATCGTGGGATCTCGGCCCCTTTTTAGGGCATTTTGGGTTTAGGGTTTATGTAACGGGTATGGGGATGTCGGCCCATGGGTTTACCCATGTTTAGGCCCATTTTGTAATGTATAAATAGATATCTAGGTGATGTAATAAGGGGGCTGTGTGAAAAAGAGACATATGTGTGTTGTGCTAAGTGCGAAGAGTTGTGAATGCTTCGTGCATACTATGTGTTGAGAACTTGCAGAGCTAAGTGCAATTGATTGTAGGAATCTTATGTGTAGACTGTAAGAAGGATTTGTTCTTGGACCTAGCTCGGGGAAGGATGATCTAGCGAGGTGCGCACAGATCTACTGTCCTATGCGAGTGGGTTCTGAGGCTCTATGCATGTAAAGAAGATTGACAAAAGACAATAAAGAAAGAAGAAGAGTTGGTGGACGTAGCCCCACACTGGGGTAAACCACGTATATCATGTGTTATGGTTTCTTTGTGCTTTATGGTTGTTATGTGATTATTGTGATTTATGCTTAGTGTTGTAATATGTATGTTGAATGCATCTGATATAGTAGCTTAGTGCTTAGTGATGTGAATGAATGCCAGATCTGATATATTTCTATGTGCTAAGTGCTTGGATGTGTTAGATCTTGTTGAATACTGCGATGTTCTGTAATTCGGATCTGGACCTGCGATGTGAATAAGGGTTAAATACTGATGAATATTAATTGCTAAGTGCTATGTTAAGTACTGTGATCAAAGATCTGTGTCCCAGCTAGGTTGTAGACACTTGAGTCCAACAACCACCCCTACCTCTACCTCAGGTGAGACTTCATGTCCTTCGTAGGTGTTGCCGAAAGGGTCGGTAGTTAGGGTTTTGTTGGTGCATTTTTGAAGCGTTGAACCCCGGGTCTACCCCTGTGCCAAAAAATGGTTCCGTTGCCAGGACCTAAAACTGTGATTGTTGGGAACTAAAGAAAATAAAATGATCTATGCGTAGATCTCCTACTTTAGTGTGCAGTATTCTACTTGACTTGTGAAGCTCTATACTAAGAAAGGAATCAGATCTGAAGAAAAGAGGTAAGATCTTAAAGATTTGTGCTATGAGAAAGGTAAGGTAAGTGAAAAATTTTGTTTCAAAAGAATGGATCTAGGCATACTTCATAGAATTTGTCCTAGTCTGAAAACTAGGGCACAACTAGAAGAAAGAAGATTTGATATGAGTAGATCTGATAGAAATAGTGAAAGATATGTTATTCCTATGCATAGAAAGAATCTATGGACTAACAAATGGATGCAGGATCCTAGAAATAATTTTTTGTAGGTTAGTAACTCTGATCCCAGTGCGCAGTATAGGAAAGTTTGGAGATCATTTAAAAGAAGGAGAGGATTAACTCTTTGTTATAGTTGCAGAAGACTGGACCATATTGCTAAGGAATGCCCTGGTAGAGGTCCTAGTTGTCTTTTCTGTAAATCTATGGACCATGAAGTTTTGTATTGTCCTATAATGTTTGCTAAAGTTGAAAAGACGAATATGAAACAAGAAAACCATGAGACATGCCAAGAAACTAAGGATATGATAGAACCCCGGAAAGAATCAGAGACTATATTATTACAGATGAAAGAAACCCTGAATGATCACAAATACATTGACTTATTAGAGATCTTAAAAGAGAAGGAGTATATAGAAACAATAATAGGAGACTTCGACATCGACTGTGTTCTGGATGAGGAAACACAGGTGAGTATTATGACAGAAAGAACTTGGGAAATTTTGGGAAAGCCTGATATGATTCCTTCATTGGGAGGAATAGGATTCTTTAAAGGGAAGATGATAACCCTATGTGGAAGACTTACCCAGATACCTATGAGTTCCCATGGAACTTCCATAGAAGAAGAATTTGAGGTCATTAAGTTTGTTGAGGGAAATTTCCCATTTGCTATTTTTATAGGAAAAACCTGGATTCAGAAAGATCAGATACGAAGGAAACAAGAAGAGGAAGATCTAGAACAGAAAAATAAAGAACTAAGAGATTTCATGGCTAGGAGAATATCACACTTACTAAAAGAAAACAAGTCGAAACTACTGAGGACCATAGATCTAGATGTCGAAGTTGAAAGAACACAGGAAGACTTGAAACACCTGTCTGTACAAGAGAGTAGAGAACCTACTCCAAAAAGAGATCACATATTACTCTCGAACCCTTCGAAAGACCTTCAACAGTGCGAAGTTACTATCCCAAGGGGAGATAAGAAAAAGAATGGAAAGATGAACCCAATGAATTTGATTATAGGGAAGAAAGTTGTTGGCCCTTGGTTATGGAAGGAAGTGAAGATCAAGGAAGAAAAGGTGAAATGTGAACTACGTGGAAGACACAGTGACTGTTGCTGGGTCAAAGTGAGTAAAAGAGTAGAAAAGATGGAGCGAAGCCCGAGAAAGAAATCCATTGGAAGAGGAGATCGAGTATGACAAATCAGAAAGGAAGAAGGATTGTGGACAACTCAGCAAGTGGAAATATCCACTGTTAGATGCTTTGGATCACCGCATGAGAAGGAAGGAAAGTCACACTGGCGAAGCCCTGAAAACGAAGGTCAAGTTGACCTAGGGTTTTGGTATCTAGGGTTCTGGACACCTAGGTTTCCACCTAAGGATGTTGGTAAGTGATTGTAATGTATAAATAAGAACCTATATGAGGGAAGAGTGGTGGTTCAGGTTCGAGTTACTCGATCTAGTTGTTGTGGGTATGTTGTGAGAGATTATTGCTATGTGAGAGAAGTGCTAAGTGTGAGAGCCTTCTAGTATTGTAAGATCTTCAGACGGGTGCGAATATCAACCCTGCAGATGGGTGCGCAAGAAGGGGGATAGATAGAGAGAAGAGAGAGATCTGTTGGTTAAGAGCGCATATCAGAACTGTATGCTTTCATCTTAATATATTATAAGCACAGTTCTGTGGATGTATCCCTAGAGAGAGGGTGAACCATGTATATTTGGTGTTGTGTGTGATTGGTATTCTGTCTTTGTCCTTGATATAATGTGAATGCATTATTATGTTAGATTTGATAAGTAGATGTGCAAAATAGAACTAAGCTGATAGGTGCTATATGAATGATGTGTTGTTCTTTTATTAGATCCACTTGATATTCCTCTTGGTTGTAGAAACTTCTGTCCTACAACCCTCCCATAGCTGCTTCGGGTGAGACTGCAACTGATTCGTAGGTGTAGCCAAAAGGGCCAGTGGTTAGGGCTTGTTGGTGCGCTCTTGGAGATGAACCCTGGGTCTACCCCTGTGCCAACAAATGGTTCCATTGCCGGGACAAGAATCTTCTGGAGGGAATGTCAAGGTGGTTCCCATCAAAGACAAATATTCAAAAGTGGATAGAGGATCAAGAAAACAACTTCGCTGAATCCCAGAACAAGAACCCTAATTAGAGTACAGAGGATTGGTTGAAGAGACACATTTTTATTGATATACACGAGATATTCTTTGGAGGAATCCATTAGGAACTATAGGAGTGGTTAGCCAGGTTGGCAGATACCCAGTTTGAGGTCATATCTAGACCTCCTGTAGTTTGGATGTCAACGCTGATCAAGAAGGTCAAGAGAGTTGATAACGCTATGTCAAGAGCAGTGGATCACTGGTTCGATAGCACCATTGGAGGCTACATAACTGAGTTTGCTATTGACAGAGTAGAATCGTATAGCCAAGCTGAGAGATATTTTTTCAAGGAACCCAGAGGAAAATTTTTACACTTTCTGAAGTTGAGAAACAAGATGTTTTTGCATGAGAAGAACATCTTAAAGATACAATATATTGATCGAATCTGAAAAGGATAATGTTCAAAAATTCAGACAACGACAACGACACAGAGGTTGGACATACACGTAGTGGGAGAGTGTTTAGAGAAGTTCATCTTGAAAACCTGTTCAAGTAGAACTATGAAGACAAGGCTTTATACAGTGGAGAAGAATCATATCTGATCGACGAAGAGCATTCAGAACCCGCTAGGGCAGAGGAAGAGGAAACCGAAGAACTTCGCTGGGATGAGCCAAAAAATTCAGGATCTGCGCATACTGTTGAAGTAAGTTCTATTAACCCTCTTGTTGATTCAGTAGTATTAAGAAATCAGAGTAATACAAGCCACCAAAGCGTCCAGAGCACCATCACTAGTAGTCCACCACATACTCAGTTAGGGACCCTAGGAAGATCTATGGAAGATGAGATGAGACTCCCTATCTTTAGGGGAGATGGATTTGAAGATCGTGACCAACACTAGTTACTATGTGAATCCGTATGGAATATTAATAATGTCATTGATGAAGTAGTGAAAAGAAACTAGTTTAGTACTACCCTAAGAGATCATGCACTAAGCTGGTACATGAAGCTTGTCCAAGGACTTGCATAGCCTAAGCCACTGAATGCGATCAAGAATGCACTAATTTCAGAATTTAAAAAACCTAAGTCAGAGTCCCAATGTATTACAAAGTTGAAAGAGATCAAGCAGAAGGTAGCCGAGCCAATTTGGGAGTTCGATCAAAGATTCAAGACCCTAACAGGCTGATTGACTTTTCAGATTCCAAATGAGCAGAACAAGGAATGGTTCATTGTTTCCCTCTTACCACACATCAGAGTTCCTCTGATGCAACATAAGATTGCTTTGTAGGTTGAGGTATCGGAGATCACCATCAAGTTAGAATCAACCCCTATGGGAGAATCCAGCTTAGGTATGAGTCATATCTTGAGTCAGCTGACTAGTTTGTCTTTGCAGGTCGAAGATATGAAGAAAGACAAGGGAAAATATAAAAGAGAAGACATATGGTGTGTCAGATGCAGATCAAGATGCAGATCAAAAGGCCATGACAAGGAGCACTTCCCTCTATTCCATGAATACTTGGCCTCTGGAGCCCTGAGCCCTTTGAAGCAAGCCACCTTACCCTAGTGTGAGGTATGCAGAAATAGGCATCGACATCGCCCTGGTGAATGCTATTACATGAAAAAATATGTCCAGACACCCACACATTTGTATTGCACATTCTGTAAGTCCATGGGACATGATGATAGGGATTGTAAGGCTTATTATCTCATGCATGAAAGGTCAAGAGACATATACAATATTCAAGGTGAAGTACAACAAGAAGGAAACTCTATGGAGTACAACTCTCCCAGGTGAGGAAAATTCAATCCTCATGGTGGATTTAGAGGAAGAGGAGGAGGAGGAGGTAAAGGTCGAGGCCGAGGACAGATCATCTGTTATAACTGCTCATAGCCAGGACACTTGGAAAGGGACTGTTAGAACCCTTGCACTACTTGCAACTACTGCAACTCCTTCGAGCATGTTATTGAATAATGTTCAACACTGCTGGCTAAACTTCAAGAGAAACGAGGACCTCAACAGAACCCGCAGATACAGTTGATCAAAGATAATCCTCGCAGAGATGACCCTAGAGTCATTGTTATTACTAAAGGAGGCACTGTTGCAGGAGATGACATAATGACCCAACGTAAGACTACATAAGATTCAGGGATTAGGAAAGTTGTAGAGAAGACCCAAACCTTTCATGCAAAGAAAGAAAGACAAATATTTGAGGAAGAAAGAAAAGAGTTCAAAGGAGACCAAGGTTCTTCATCAAAGACAAGACCAGAAGTGAGAGAATATGGAATGCCTCAGACATTTGATCAGTCCTCTTCGCTAAGAGAGGGAAAAGAGGTAAGCAAGATCATGGAATTTCTATATACTTGTGTTAAGTTGATTTAGGATGAGAGTGTTGTATAAGAACTACAAAATTTAATCAGACAACATGAGCTAGGAAAGATAGACCCCTTACTGAATAGGGAAGTACATCAAATCAGTAAGAAGAGAAGGACCAATAACGAATTACATTTGAATTCTCAAATAGGCGAATATGATATAGATTATGTAGTCCTCGACTTAGGGTCAAAGGTCAATGTCATGACGAACCAAACCTGGGCACTGATGGGAAAACCAAAGTTGATCTATTCCTCTATTAGGCTTAGGATGGCCAATCAACAAGCCGTAAGTCCATTTGGCAGACTGGAACATGTCCCTGTGGACATTGATGGAGTAAGAACATTTGCAGATTTTGAGGTAATTTAGATAGTTGATGACAACTGCCCTTACCCTGTGTTGTTAGGAATTTATTGGGCCTTCAATAATTCCACTGTGGTTGATTTAAAGAAGAGACGTATGACTTTTTAAAAATATGGCCTTAGGGTCATTGCACCCTTAGATCTAGATGAAGGTCAGCGGTACACAGATCCCATTAGATAAGAAGACTGCGCATATGAACTGGAAAATATATACAAATTAACAACCATACAACAAGATTACATTAATCCTATGGCCGATGGAAACTTAAGCTGGCGAAGTGAAAACGTATGCTCATCAGACTTAGAAGAAGCACTGGAGAATTGGAAGAATAAAATGTATGAAGTATCTACAAGAAGATGTGCTAGATTAACCAGATAAGTTCGCTGGATCAACACAACAATAAGTAACTTACCCACCTTTGATGGTCTAAATCCCTTAGAAACCTTCTTGTCAGACTTTGAAGAGGGTGTACCAATGAAACAAAGACTGTTGGCGATGGATGAGGCCCTGAGAGAAACCCCAACAAGATTGTGGAGGGCACACAAAAGTAACATTACAGATTGGTTACAGTGTCATACCTTGATGAAAACGCGGTTCTCAGCACAAGTAAAAGGCTGTGAAGTTCGATACACAGGTCGAAGCTGCCCAAAGGACCATGTGTGAAGCTGCGAGGAATCTTGGAGAAACGTTCCTAAAGAACAATGGGTACACAAATTCATCAACACATTGGACACAACGCCTATCAACTGGTATCTTCAAGCAGAGTTGCACCTCATCACTACAGATTGGAAAGGTATGACTCAGAATTTTGTAACCACCTTCTTATTTGAAAGTCAATATACTTGATTAGATCAGGCACTACATATTGTCAGACAAAAAGTATTTGAGGAGGCCTCTAGCCTCCCTTTAGGGCGAGACGAGGACGAGTGGATTGTGCCTCTACAAAAACTGCAAGGCTGTTACAACATCAATACTGATGAAGATGACGATCCAAGAAAGGTGAACATTACAGAAGCAGAAGGCCAAAGAGATGTGGAAGGACCAGGAGTTGAGTTACCATTCATTAGACAACCAATCAAGATTACGAAGGTCAATATTGGAACAGAACAGACACCGAAGCTTGCAAATGTTGGAGATTATTGGGATGCTACCACTATTGACAAGATTACAAAATTACTGCATGAATATCAAAACTTGTTTCCAACCAAGTTCACTGATATGAAGGGCATCAAAGGGCCTATGGGAGATATGAGGATCCCTTTGAAGCCATATGCAAGACCAGTCAAACAGAGACCTTACATATTGAACCCTAAATATAAGGAGAAAGTGAAGATTGAGCTCGACAGAATGATGGAAGCAAGGATCATAGAACCCGTCGAAGAATCCGAATGGATTAGCTCTATGTTGGTGCAAGACAAGAAGATGGGAGAGATCAGGATATGCATAGATCTCAAAAAGATGAATGATGTTTGTTTTCATGATCCCTTCCGTACACCATTTACTGATGAAGTGTTAGATAATGTGGGAGGCCAAGAAGTATATTCTTTTACAAATGGATTTTCAAGATACCATCAGATCCGGATTTCCAAGGAAGATCGCCACAAGACCACATTTGCAACAGAATGGGGGTCTTATCAGTATAAAATGATGCCATTTGGATTAAAGAATTCCCCAACCATATTTTCTAGGGTGGTGGTCGAAGCATTCAAGGAGTTTTTGCATAAATTTCTAGAAGCATACTTTGATGATTGGATTGTTTTTAGCTTATTAAAGAACCATATTGAATGTCTAAGACTAATGTTGGACAAATGCAGGCAATGTCGAATTTCTTTGAATCTGAAGAAGTGCATCTTATTCTCACCATTTGGAGTGTTGTTAGGTCATATTGTATGCAAGCAAGGATTGCTGGTTGATCCATCTAAAATTGCCATTATAGTTGATCTGCCACCTCCTACTTCAGTCAAACAGTTGTGCACTGCGCTGGGACACACAAGATATTACAGGAAGTTCATCAAAGGATATGCTCATATCACAACACCTATGGATAAATTGTTGAAGAAAGATTGTCAGTTTAGTTGGACAGTAGAATGCTAGCATAGCTTTGACACATTGAAACATAAAATGGTTACTGCGCCTATTTTGGTTTTCCCAGATTGGACACGGGAATTTCATGTGCATGCCAATGTATCTTCCATTTCTTTAGGAGCTGTGATAACACAACCTAGAGGAGGAGATATTGACCACCCATTATCTTTTTTTAGCAGGAAGCTATCAACTATTAAGATCAATTACACTACCACTGAGCGAGAAGGGTTATCCATGGTGTATGCATTGCAAAAATTTCACCACTACTTGTTGGGAGGACACTTTAAAATGTTTACTGATCACTTCATGCTGAAATACCTAGTGAACAAGCCAATGTTGGGGGGGGGGGAGGATATGCAGATGGCTTCTGCTATTTCAGGAATATGATTTTGAGATCATAGTAAAGCCAGGGAGAATGAACAAAGGTCCTGACCACTTGTCAAGGTTGGAACATGGTGAAGAACCGACTATTTTGGAGGATGCACTACTGGATGCACAACTACTGGCCATTAGAAATATCGACGACCACTTTGTAGAGATAGTCCAGTTCCTATCAACAGGAATGACACCTAGTGAGTACAAAATTCCTCAGAAAAAACAACTAGTAGTGCACACTGCAGACTTCTCACTTATACTTGGAAATCTATACAAGATGGGACATGATGAGATATTGAGAAGGTGTGTTATAAAGGCAAAGAGCCCACTGATCCTCGCAGAGGCTCATGAAGGCATCACATGAGGACATTATGCAAGTAAATCAACTGTTCATAAGGTTCTGAGAGATGGCCTTTGATGGCCTACCTTACACAGAGATGCTAAAGACTATTCCAGAGTCTGCGACATATGCTAAAGAGTTGGGAAACCTTCCAGAAGAGATGAAATTCCATTACCACCATAGTTGACCCTACAAGCATTTGAGAAATGGGCCATTGATTTCGTGGGGCCTATAAACCCACCAAGAAAGTGCACAGGAGCAAGGTACATCATCACTGTGATAGAATACTTGACCCGATGGGTTGAAGCAAGAGTAGTTAAGGACTATAGTGCAACCACAACTGCACGCTTCATATTTGATGACATCATAACTAGGTTTGGATGCCCCAAGATCCTTATGAGTGATCAAGGCACACATTTCATAAATAAGACTGTTGAAGCCCTGACTAAAGAATTTGCAGTCCGCCATCAGAAGAGAACACCTTACCATCCACAAGAAAATGGGACAGTGGAAGCGTTCAACAAGATCTTGGAGACAAAACTAACCAATATTTGCAGTGTGAATAGGGATGACTGGGACTTAAGAGTACCACCAATACTTTGGGCCTATAGAACCACTTGCAAGAAGTTAACAATGTAGACCCCCTTCAAGTTGGTTTATGGTCTCGAAGCTATTGTTCCCATGGAATACTTGGTGCAAAGCTTAAGAATTGTTGCCTTTACAGATATGGATGACACTGGCGTTGTTCAAGAGAGGCTTGCAAATTTGGTCAAATTGGAAGAAGACCGATTTGTTGCAGGATTCCATCAACAAGTACATAAGGAAACAGATAAGGCCTACCATGACAGGCACATCAAGAAGAAGGCATTTAAACAAGATGATTTGGTACTAGTATACGACAGTAAGTTCATGAAGCATCCTGGGAAGTTCAGAACACATTGGCTCGGACCATATGAGGTTGCTCATGTTACAGAAGGAGGAGTTGCGCAGTTGAAAACTTTAGAGGGAGAGTGGAAGGAAGGATTAGTGAATGGGATCTACCTGAAGTTGTACTATCACAACCAGCTACCTCGCAACTCTCAGTATAAGAATAAGGAAAAGGGTCTAGGTACTAGGTGCAGTTGAAACTGGGTACCAGACACAAAAAAAGACACTCTGCACAAGGGAAGGAGAGGAGGCATAGAGTAGAAATCAAAGGCTACTCTGCGCGGTCCGAATTCAAAGTAAAACAGAATAATTAGGTCTGAAGTGCCTTGGGATGAGTCACAGGTGAGTGTTGGGGGCATGTTGGCCCTTGTTTATGGAAGGAAGAGAAGAACAAGGAAGAAAAGGTGAATTGTGAACTGTGCGGAAGACACAGTGACTGTTGTTGGGTCAAAGTGAGTAAAAGAGAAGAAAAGATGGAGCGAAGCCCAAGAAAGCAAGCCGTTGGACGAGGAGATCAAGGATGACAGATCAATAAGGAAGAATGATCATGGAAAACTTAGCAAGTGGAAAAATCCACCGTTATATGGTTTGGAGCACCACGCGAGAAGGAAGGAAAGTTAGGTCGGCGAAGCCCTGAAAACGCGGGTCAAGTTGACCTAGGGTTTTAGACACCTAGGGTTTTGGTATCTAGGGTTCTGGACACCTAGGTTTTGACCTAAGGATGTTAGTGAGTGATTGTAATGTATAAATAAGAACCTATATGAGGGAAGAGGGTTGGTTCAAGTTCGAGTTACTCGATCTAGTTGTTGTGGGTATGTTGTGAGAGATTATTGCCATGTGAGAGAAGTGCTAAGTGTGAGAGCCTTCTGGTATTGTAAGATCTTTAGCTGGGTGTGAAGATCAACCCTAAAGATGGGTGCACAAGAAGGGGGAGAGATATAGAGAAGAGAGAGACTTGCTGGTTAAGAGCGCATATGTGGATGTATCCCTAGAGAGAGGGTGAACCACATATATTTGGTGTTGTATGTGATTGGTATTCTATCTCTGTCCTTGATATACTGTGACTGCATTATTATGTTAGATCTGATAAGTAGATGTGCAGAATAGATCTAATCTGATAGGCGCTATATGAATGATGTGTTGTTCTTTTATTAGATCCACTTGATATTCCCCTTGATTGTAGACACTTCTGTCCTGCAACCCCCCCATAACTGTTTTGGGTGAGACTGCATATTCTTCACAGGTTTAGTCGAAAGGGCTAGTAGTTAGGGCTTGTTGGTGCGCTCTTGGAGCTAAACCTTGGGTCTACCCCCGTGCCAACAAAATCCAGAAATCTCAGTAAGAAGAAAACAAGGTTAGAAAAACTGCAGGAATTTCCAGAGAGGACTTCACAGAAGGAAGGTCTGCAGAACTTGAACTTCATTGGGATAGTAGAACAATGAAGATTGGCACTTTACCACGGTGAAGAAATATGATTGTTGGAGGCATCCCGACCGTTAGACCGATGCTCCAGAATGACTCAAACCGCAGTTATGGCCAGAAAGATCGCCATTAGACCATTGGGACCGTGCCATAACAGATGGAATTGCATTGATTGAGGCATTCCTACCCGTTGGAGGAATCCATTATGATGTTAGCTATTTATCCCGTCGAGTATTGCACCGAGAACACTTTTGCAAACAATGATTATTCGAGCCCACAAAGAACTAGTTTCTTTCACGTTGTGCCTATTGAGACATCGCCACCCATTATGTTACATTGAGTATTTGATCACCGACCTGATCTCGAGTGTGCATGTCGGGTGACTTCACCGCTGTATAGAAATCCGTCGAAGATATCCTCATAGAGCTCATGGATAAGAAGGTCATGTCCATAGGAGTCCAAGCCTCATCGATGAGAGGAGTGCAAGCATCCTCGTTGACTGCTCGTGGATTTGGACCATCCTGAGTTGCGACAAAGAAACGAACCAAGCATCGTGATGACTTGGAAAATGCGAAGCTCATCCCATCTATCATGCCCGACTATATCCCACCTCTGGATGGCATGGTTAGTTGTGACAGTGTCCCAAGGGACTTAGACTACACATTGATCATTAAGTACCTCTCAAAGGGGATACGCGCAGTAGGACCACAACTAGGACATGTTATGATGTTGAATATCAGTGACTTGAACTTGGGTGACCGCAAGAACTATGGAATGCTCACCCCACATAAGTATTTGACCAATACAAAGGGGAAGAAATTGAATATCATCCCCCAGCCATGGGCCATGGACAACAAACTTACAATCATCTTGCAGAGGACCCTGAACTAAGGACACTGGAGTCACAACTCCAGGAGGCAAAGAAGCAAGCAACATCAGTGCAAGCACAGTTGAAGGCCCTGTCAGTGGTCGAAAGGATGAAAAGGTCCCAGGAATAGTGCATGGTTTAGCAACAGGTCCATGCCATATAGAGAAAATTCATGGAAGTGACTTAGCAACTCTAGCCTGTGCAGGATGAAGCTTGCACACATTTTGAGGAAATTGAAGGATGAGGTGTAGAACTAGAACAAGTGGTCACCACAGTAGAACAACACTTGGAAGAACCTGTGACAAATAATATTATTTAGGAGTTTGTCGAGCATGAGGCTCTGGAGAAGCAACAGGTCGAGGTGGCTCGAGCTAATCTTGAGGCCTTCGAGGCAGAGTTACCTAGATCAGAGTGGCTCAGGACGAGTCACATATGAGTGTTGGGGGCCTGTTGGCCCTTGCCTAAGTTGTGGAAAACCTTGGTCACGGTTGACCATTTTTGGGACTTCGACAGGCTGGTCGAAGGCGGAGCGGAGATCGCGGAATCTCTGCCCCTTTTTAGGGAATTTTTGGGTTTAGGGTTTATGTAACGGGTATGGGGATGTTGTCCCATGGGTTTACCCATGTTTAAGCCCATTTTTTAATGTATAAATATATATCTAGGTGATGTAATAAGGGGGTTGTGTGAAAAAGAGACATATGTTTGTTGTGCTAAGTGCGAAGAGTTGTGAATGCTTCATGCATATTGTGTGTTGAGAACTTGCAGAGATGAGTGCAAGTGATTGTAAGAAGCTTATGTGAATATTGTAAGAAGGATTTGTGCTTGGACCTAGCTCATGGAAGGAGGATTTAGAGAGGTTCACGCGGATCTCCTGTCTTATGCAGAGTGGGTTCTGAGGCTCTATGCATGTAAAGAAGATTGACATAAGACAATAAAGAAAGAAGAAGAGTTGGTGGATGTAGCCCCACACTGGGGTGAACCACGTATATCCTGTGTTGTGGTTGCTTTGTGCTTTATGGTTTTTATGTGATTATTTTGATTTATGCTTAGTGTTGTAATCTGTATGTTGAATGCATTTGATATAGTATCTTAATGCTTAGTGATGTGAATGAATGATAGATCTGATATATTTCTATGTGATAAGTGCTTGGATGTGTTAGATCTTGTTGAATACTGCATTGTTATGTAATTAGGGTCTGGACCTGCAATGTGAATAAGGGTTAAATATTGATGAATATTAATTGCTAAGTGATATGTTAAGTACTGTGATCACAGATCTGTGTCCCAGCTAGGTTGTAGACACTTGAGTCTTGCAACCACCCCTGCCTCTACCTCGGGTGAGACTTCATATGCTTCGCAGGTGTTGCTGAAAGGGTCGGTAGTTAGGGTTTTGTTGGTGCGATGTTGAAGTGTTGAATCCTGGGTCTTCCCCTATGCCAACAAGATTAAAGATCAATTATTTCATAGTTGGAAAGAGGTGGGAATGTGGCGGGCATAGGAAACATCGATTAGGAACTGGAGGCGTGAAAGAGATTCCAAGAAAGGGCTAAGTATGGAAAGCAGGCGGACGGGGTTGAAAATCTGGTCACAATATCTGCCCAAGAGATGTGAGGACCCAAAGGAAAAATTGTGGGTGATTTGTGTACTGCGTAAGTCCCTGTGATGATTGCAGGTCATAGAAAAATGGAAGTGCAATGTAGAGCGTGCGTGTTCAAAAATCCGCGATTTAAAAAGTTGCTAGGTATGGAATGGGAAGCGGTCGATCAAATGGCGAAAGAGATTCGACCAAATGGTGAAGTATCTAAAGTGGACGAACGGGCTTTAAAATGGGGTGATAATAGTTCCACAGGAGATGTGAGGACCCGACGGTCAAATTGCAGGTCTTGAAACTTTTTAGAGCAAATTGTCTAACGGGGCAGAGGGTATGATCTGAGAGTTCGGTTGTAAATTTGTATACATCGGAAGTCTGGGTGCTCTTTGGAGGTCACAGAACAATGGAAGTGCAATCTAGAGTGTGCATGCCCTTGAATCCGTGATCGAAAATGTGCCTAGGTATGGAATGGGGAAGCAGGCGGTCGAAGTCAGAGGAGACGTGAGGACCCGACGGTCAAATTGTAGGTCTTGAAACTTTTGAGAGAAGATTGTCTAACAGGGCAGAGTGTATGATGTGAGAGTCTAGTTGTAAATTTGTATATCACGGAAGTCTGGGTGCTCTTTAGACGTCACAGAACAATGGAAATGCAGTCTAGAGAACCTGTGCCCTTGAATCCGCGATCAGAAATGTGGCTAGGTATGGAATGGGGAAGTGGGCGGTCGGAGTCATGATATAAAATCATGAGTGGAAATGTGAAGTCATGAGTCTGCCAACCTATGCAGCTAGAGATTTTCGGTAAAACAACCAAGTAATAAGGAGAAAGTAGAGGGAAGAGAAACGAGAATTTGGTTAAGTATAGAAGACGAAAATAAGGGCTAGTATATTCAAATCTGTACTAGATATTCCGTTTGTTGGGAAGATATTTTCTGTATGTTTTTGGAGTTGTATATTTATTGCATATACTTTTAAAATGCCATTGCAAAACCATAATTTTCTAGTCCAATATTTATCCACTTAATCATTTTCTATTGTGATTTTACCATTAAAAAGTTCGTGAGAAAATGACTTGTTGAAGATTAATTTTTATCACAACTTGTGGGGGTGATTATGCACTTGATACATTGTTGCATGACTTTGACATATTAACTTGCGCAAACATGGGGACCGGTCAACCCATGTGCAATCCAAGAGGACGAGAAAGCCAGGTCCAAGTTTAAAGGGATTTTGTTTATATATATTTAAAATGCATTCATATTAATGTATCTTAATAGATTATTTGTGATCCAAATGTAAACCATGTTCGAATTTAAATGGTGTTATGGGCTCGCAATTTTTTTCTCAAATCCATAAGCAGCAGAGAATTTTTTGTATGACTTTTCATGTCGTATATCCAAGAATATTATGAAATATAGGAAGTTGTAATATATGCACAATACATAACAGGAACATGTACACCATAATGAGTTAATTTTAAGAAGAAATATAGATTTCAAATAAAAAAACAAAATATTGAAGATCACCATAGAACAACCTGAAATATTTATATTCAGATAAATTGAGTCACAAAATACAATTGAGAATACTTTCCAAAAAATAGTTGTCTTCGAATTTGCAAAAAAATGTATAGTTCATTACATATTCTGAAGAATAAAAATGCGTGTGACATAATGACTGGAATTGGGAATGTCGCGGACGAGAAATCAAAGATGCACAATAATGAAGTTTGTAGAAAGAAGAAAGTCGACGATGGAAACATCAAGACCTAGCAAGAAGAAAATGAAAATTGTCAGTCCTTGGTTAAAAATTTGTTAGAGTAAGTGGAGGAAAACATAATAATGTGATCAATATCAACTTACTATGATGGTGTCCCATGCCTTGTCATTTGCTTGTTGATGTCCTTTTATTCCTTTCATCAGCTTTGAGCTTCATTGGTTATTTGGTGGACAACCTTTTTGAACCATTCTTCGATGCAACTTTTGATGTGCGCCATGTTGATTTCATGGTGGATTTTTATATCGAACAATTCACTTTCGAAGTCCCTCGGATCAATAGACAAGTTGTGAAATAACCAACTAGCAAGGTTTTCACGTCATCTTCACCATATTCAAGAATGCCATAGAAATTTTCAAATGACATTTTTTTACAAGGTTTAGTATATTTGTTAGTATTTTTAGTTAGATATATATGTTTAGTATATTAGATTGTTTAATTTCAGTAAGTTTTATTTCTTATTTATAAAATCAAAAAATCAACAAAAATATATCTCGTTGTCTTAGGGAAGAATATAATGAGTTTTGTAGGTTTTAATTAAATCTGTAGATTGTCTATATTGTACATTTTGTGAATAAGTGATATTGCAGTTAGTAATTAGATAGTTGATTAGAGTTAGTATAATATTAATTAGTAGATTGTATATAGAATAGTTAGAGTAGTTTAGTTTAGTTTTAGTTTAATTTGTTTAGTTAGTTTAGCTTGTTATTAGTTAGTTTAGTTTGTTTTATTTAGTTTTAGTTAGATTAGTTAGTTTAGATTAGTTTTCTCTTTGGTTTTCTTAAGACCTTAGAGCGGCCAACGGAGCCGCTAAACCCGTCAGGGTGGTTCATTCCAAACGACTTGGGTTATTAGACAACCCCGGACCGGCTCCACTCTCTCAGTTGACGGATGGTCAGTTTTTCCCGCCAACAAATGGCGCTAGAAGGAGGGTCGACTGACAACATGGCCTTGTAGGAGCTTTTATTTTTAAGTGTTTTCAATTTCCCCCATGGCTCCCCAAATCACTGTGTTGGAACATGCTTTCAACTTCTCATTACCCGATGTTCCCAACGAGATAGTCTCTCGCTTGTCCAAACTCACCTTTGATGGTGAAGGCAATATGTCCGCTAAAGACCACCTTAACAAGTTTTGGTGCAAATGCATCAAACATGACATCTCAGATTTAGGAGTTTTATGCAGATTGTTCGCTTTTACTTTTAGAGGTCCGATCAAACATTGGTTTGAATCCTTTCCAGCATGTCA